>SDVV010022897.1:0-12857 GCA_016164225.1 Gammarus roeselii | reverse complement strand
AATGCTTTCTAGCGCACTGGAATCATCGTCCTTCTGGCGCCGAATGTCAAACCAGCAAACAGTGCTGCATCATGTTAGTCTTTGTTTTTATTCTTCTTTTAATATTCGAGTTGGGTTTACTACTGCGCAAGTCAAAGTCCTTTCCGCGGCGAACGTCCATGGTATGTACGGGTGCCACCGGAGGTACAGAAACTCCTACGGTGCTGAGGCCATATGGTCCCAGCACTCCCCGGATGGCAGTAAGGAGGAATAACACACTACTTACCCTGCTTCAGAGCCCCAATGATCCGCAGTAGACCTTAAGGTGCGGGCTACGCGCTCCAACACCTGCTGAGGGGAAGATAAAGAAGAGACAAAAAACGGGGATCCCATGCATGAGATTTACACTAGGTGCAGGGAATTGCACGCATGAGAACAGCCAAGAATGGAAGAAGAAGAAGGAATAGTCGTAGAAGAAGGTTGCATGAAAGAAAGAGCGCAACTTTGTTGTTATTTGCCCCAGAAAGGAGAACAGTTAAAACCGGTATGTGAATGTTTCAGTGTGCGTGTCTGTGTGTGGGTGTTTGTGTGGGTGTGGGTATGGGTGTGTGTGTGTGTGCAGCAACTATTAGAAGAGTTTTTAGGAAGGAGTCTCAGAGAAGTTTAAGGAAATTTGAACTGAACCTACGATGCAAATGAGGTAAATAAAAGTCAAGCAAATCAGGATGGGGGAGAAAAGAAGAGATAGTGAAGGGTGAAGAAGAAAGTAGTTGAAGGGAAATAAGGGTGTTCAACCCCCCCCCCCCTCGGTTGGGCCGTGACTCCGTGCGGCCCGTGAACTTAACAGATGCCTAGGGAGGGGGGGAGGGTAGTTTACAACGCGTTACCTCAACTCGGTGTTGCTGTTGGCGACGGTAGAGGCGATGATGTCTCTGGTGAGGTTGCTGCGTACCAGCAGGTCGTGCACTTGATTGTACCACTCCATCATGTGCGGGATCTCCACGCCAACAAAGGGAGAGCACATGACAATTGAACACCTTCGAACCAGCGAGGTATGATCACCACTGACATGACAGGAGGGCTTACTCTTAATAATTTGACCTCATAAATGCAATCAATAGAAAAGTCAGTAGGAATGTATAAAGCAGCAAGCTCTAGAACAGATTATTTTTATATATACCACGAAAGCTAAACCTTTCAAGCTGCATCTAACATCAAACACTGGTATCCTAGAAATTGTAATTTATAAGTGAAATAAATTTACCAACACATTATTTGCTATTGCCAGAGACGGTATAAGGTGAAGCCAAAGTGCATACTAGCACATTAGATACCTTCTCCTCCTCCGTCATGGTAGCGCTGACTTCCATGGGGTAGTACTTGTCCAGCAGCTTCTGGGACTCGGTGCGGTAAAACTCGGGCATTAGGGGACTGTTGTCCAGCACACCTGAAGGGACGGACAGAGGTCATTGCCAAGACAAAGCCCATCAGAGATCACTAACAGGACAAGGCACATCAGCAGTCACTGCCAAGCAGGGCAGGGCAGGGCACATCAGCAATCACTGCCAGGACAGGGTGCATCAGCGGTCACTGGGGGGGACAGGGCACATCAGTGGTCACTGCCAGAACAAGGCACATCAGCGGTCACTGCCAGGACAGGGCACATCAGTGGCACCTGCAAGGACACAGTCCATTAGAGTTCACTGCCAGGACAGGGCCCATCAGAGGCCACTGCAAGGACACGGTCCATTAGAGGTCACTGCCAGGACAGGGCACATCAGTGGCCATTGCAAGGATACGGTCCATTAGAGGTCACTGCCAGGACAGAGCACATCAGTGGCCACTGCAAGGACACGGTCCAGTAGAGGTCACTGCCAGGACAGGGCACATAATAAGGTAATTCCGAACTCAAAAACATTATAAATCAAATTTTCCAAAATAAAACAGTTGTTAAAAAATTAGTAAGTTCAGGTATTGCAGTACCGGTATACATTTTTTTTTTCTTGTCTGTCGGGCGTAACTTACTTAAATCTTCCAAACTTCACACGGACTCGCAATATGAAATGTTTGTCTCGGACGGCAAAAGTGCACTATTATTCAGATTGTCTAGCCAAACTTGGAGCCGAATCAATTCAGTCCTGTTCAAATTAACACCCATCGCTGGGAGTCAAATAATGATCATCCACGTCACACACCAAACACTTAACATTAGTATAAGTGCCTTAATTGCTTTGTGCCATACATTGGACCCTTGGCAGTAGCAAAAGGGCCCATAGCAGCTGCTCACCCCAGGAGCAATGGAGGCGCTGGCCGTTTGGGTCGTGCACGCGGGTCATCGTGTAGTCAAAGTCGGCCACCACCTGACAGGAGAAAGAGGCTTGTGTTAGTGGGGTAAGACCACTCAGTGAAGCAGGTTCTTAGGCCTGTTAGTAGAGTAATGCTACTCAGTGAAGCAAGTAGCGACACATCAACAAATCTTAAATTTGGTCATCCTCAGAAAGAATGTCGAGTTGATGTATTCCCAATCCACTCATATTTTGCTAAGCTCATCCAATCTTTGCTGATAAAGGTATAAGGTAAAATTACATTCAGCATCATTAAAATAGGACTGGCATCAACCACATGTACCTTATATCGCCAAGTCCAACCACACAGTGTTGCCTACTCACCAGAAAAAGCATGCACTACGAAGCTATAACAGTCTTCTCTCCACCGACTAACCTGTAGTTTGTCAAAGCAAGTCCAACCACACAGTGTTGCCTACTCACCAGAAAAAGCATGCACTACGAAGCTATAGCAGTCTCCTTTCCACCTACTAACCTGTAGTTTGTCGAAGCCCTCACGACTAAGGTGGCTCAGCAGCTGCTCTGTGGCGCCGGGGTCCTTCACTACGATGTATGATTTATCAGGGTAGCCCAACTGAGATGGGCAAGGACAGACACTTTCAAAAGAGGCATAACGTTCATGATTGAGTGAGACAGGTTAGAACAGGTGGACGGAGCAGTATGGTGTCATCAGGATATTTCTGATCCCTATGATATCACAGCGGAAAGACTAATTGAAACCCTCAGCACAGTGAACTTTTTCCATGTCAAAGTTATCAACTATATAAATAAATTGGAAGTGACAAAATCTCTAGGTCCAGACCAAGTTCATCCCGAAATACTGAGAGCATCAAAACAAAATCGCCGAATGACTATCAAACATTTTCACCTGATCTCTCATAAATGTTACTTGCCCCTCTCGAGGGAAAGAGGCCAACGTCACCGCAATTTTTGAAAAAAGGGGACAAAAAGTGTCCTGGCACCTCAGTCATTAGCAAATTGATGAAAATTTTGATAAGGGATGAAATTACAGAATTCTTAGAATCAAACAAGTTAATAGGTGACTCTCATCACAGCCTTAGACACGAACGTTCCAGTCCTACGATCCAGATACTTTCTTCAAGAAATAAATTAAAATTTACAACAGCAAAAACTCCAATCGATATCATTTACCTTGACTTTCAAACGGCCTTCAATGAAGTCCCTCACAAGCACTTAGTTAGTAAATTACACAGCATCGATATTCAAAGTGAGCTTCATAACTGGATGAAATGTTGGCCTACAGAAAGACGGGAGCGAGTTGAACTCAACGGAGCTTCCTCCCCTTTTGGTAATGTTACAAGCGGCGTGCCTCAAAGATCCGTGTTAGGTAAAGTTCTCTTCATGATATTCATTAACGATCTCGGAATAAACGTGCTTTCGAACATTAGCAAGTTTGCAGACGATAGGAAGATTAAAATAAGAGGAACAGTGCAAAACGTACTTCAATGTGAGCAGATCCTGGTAAACTTGAACAAAATTGTTGATTTCTCAAAAAAATGGCAAATTAAATTTATATATATGTATGCATGCATAGACATACAGCCGTTTCTCCTCAGTTAGTAGGGTGGCTAAGTTGAGCTGACACAGAGGGGGAAGGCGCCCAATCTCCTCGCCACAAGACCGTCGTGCCCATGCCAAGGCTCGAACTCGCGACATGCAGCACCAGAGGCTGACACTGCAGTCGGATACGCTTACCACTCGGCCACGGCTCCTCAAATTTTTCAATCAATATAAATCTGAGCGAGCCTTTTCACTCTAAATTTAATGCACATAGGTCCTCATAACTTAAGGTCCTCATAACCTTAAACACGAATACTCAATGTCAGGAAATAAACCGATTCCTGTCACCAAAGAGAGATCTAGGTGTCTTCATTAGTAACGATTAAAGAAGCAGCAAGCAATGTAACAATGCTGTCAAAAAACGCAACAAAATGCTAGGTATGATATCCGCACTAACTTGTACAAAAACAGACACGGTATTCATAAATTATAGAATGCATTTGTTAGGCCGCATCTCCAATTTTTCGTTCAATTCTGGTCTCCATATCATAGAAAAGACGCTAGTAAATTAAAGAAGGTTCATAGTAGAGCTACCATACTCATCCCGTCGCTGCGGAATAAATCGTACAAAGACAGACCTCGTGAACTCAACCTTTATTCACTAGAGAAGCGTCATGACAAGATCAAGGTGTAGAAGATTATGGAAGGTAAACAAAACGTCGACCGAGCGAGCCTATTCACTCTAGATGCGAGCGGACTGACTAGGAATAATGGATACAAAATCGTTGGGAAAATTTTCTAGCTCGACAGCACGAGCAATTTCTTCCCGTGTAGAGGTGTCAAAGAATGGAACGTTTCTCACTCGACATCACGCACAATTTCTTCCCGTATAGAGTTGTCAAAGAATGGAACGTTTCTCACTCGACATCACGCACAATTTCTTCCCGTATAGAGTTGTCAAAGAATGGAACGTTTCTCACTCGACATCACGCACAATTTCTTCCCGTATAGAGTTGTCAAAGAATGGAACGTTTCTCACTCGACATCACGCACAATTTCTTCCCGTATAGAGTTGTCAAAGAATGGAACGTTTCTCACTCGACATCACGCACAATTTCTTCCCGTATAGAGTTGTCAAAGAATGGAACGTTTCTCACTCGACATCACGCAGTTTCTTCCCGTATTGAGTTGTCAAAAAATGGAACGTTTCTCACTCGACATCACGCACAATTTCTTCCCGTATAGAGTCGCCAAAGATGGTAACAAACTACCAACGGAGGTTGTGAGCACTAATACAATCAAAAAATTCAATTCAAGGCTCGACAAAGTCTACATGAATCACCGTTAAAGAGCTAATATATTCATTTCTTGATCTTTTATAAACAAAATCAAAAAGACACATGAAGAGCTCTTAGACGTTCTACTTCAGAAATAATCTTTTTACTATCAAAAGGCAACCTCGTTTGGGCCAAAAGTCCTGTTGTTGTTGTTGTCTTACACATGTAAACTCGTTATAATTTCAAGAAAACATATAAAGTGTGCCAGATTGGTAACACCCACAGTGAAAATATTTGTACATCATCAATGATTGATTTGTAATTCATCTATAAGCACAAAATGTAATAAATATAAATTGAACTACGGGTCAATAAAATTAGGCATTAAGAACAATAAAAAGAACTATGACTTTATCCATTTTCAAACAACAGTCATTATTTGAACTGGTATTAAATAACATTCTTTTCCAACATTCAAAATAACATTTCTTTGTATATTTCATAAAGACATGATTTATAAGATAAACATGCATGCATAAATGTATCATACGTTAATACTGCTGGTTAAACAAATTCAAATAGCATTATATTTTTTCACCTCTTGACGGGCTAGAAAAGTTTTCCTAGTAATAGAAGAACCTTTGCAATACACATAATAATGGTGATAATAAAAACATGAGTTGCCGCTCAAAGAGGTCGACGTGTTTAGGGTTAAGGCGTTACTCACTGTTCTCAGTGTTTAGGGTTAAGACCGACGTTGATGACATGAACGTATTCAGGGTTAAGGCGAGACTCACTGTTCTCAAATGCGGGTAAAGGTCCGATTCACCAGACATGTTGGCTTGTTGGTGCTTCTGTGGCAGGCTGTTCCAGGGAGCTGTGCAGAGCTGGGTCGAGGTGCGTGTGAAGCGTGTAGAAGTAGTCGTGAAGAATGGGTTTGAGGAAGCTCTATGCGTGGAAGCACTTTCTAATACAACTAGACTAGCAAAATGCCTCCGGCCTTTAGTAAATAAGCTTTTACATTGCGAGACAATCATCAGGAAACAATTGGCTTGACACTAAAAATTAAATCTGCAAAGTACATTGGACTATTATAGACTATCCTCGCAAAAGCAATCTGCAAAGTACATTGGACAATTAAAGACTAGCATGGCAGAAAAAATTTGCTAAGTACATTGGACTATTAAAGACTATCTTGGCAAAAGTAATTTGCAAAGTACATTGGACTATTAAAGATTATCTTGACAAAAGCAATCCGCGAAGTATATAGGTATATTAAAGATTATCTTGGCAAACGCAACGACTTCAAACTCAAGAGATTTGTTGGCACACGTTCTGCAAAAAAGCACCTCAATGAGTAGGAGGCACGCTGTCAATTTGATTCGAACTTCAACGATTCTACATCGAAGGATGTCTTTCTACTCCACTGAGCACTCCGAACAGCAGGTACAATAAGAATGGATTTAGTTAGCATAACTGTAATGACTATAGGGTCTCTCTCCACATTGAAAGCGCGCAGAGGCCTGAAGAGCGAACACCAACCTGGTACCACCACAAAGGGAGTCGTAAAAAATGATCGTGAGTGGGGACATCGCCGAACCGGATTTTGATTTGATTTTGGCCTAATTTCCACCAGAGCCTCAACGTGAGTCATAATAGGCTCCCCAGTAGTGCTCAATGATCATGGATTCCAGTAGGCTCGCACACCATGTGTGCAAGGAAAACAACGTTGTGAAAGTTAAACTATTTGAACATTTTTGTCGTGTCAGACGCACGCTTGTGCGCATAAGAATAACGTTTAGATGAAACGGACCTCCGCTTTCAATCATTTAGAACTTCATGAGTAGTATGTACGCACGCCAGTGCGCACAGATAGTATCTTCGAAATTGGTACAAGGTCTACGGCTACACGGACAAAGTCAGCTCCGACAGCAACGCAACACGAGGTTCACAGCTGCGCGGTCCAGTTAAACAGCGGTTTTCATTTTTCAGGTAAGATGAAGACTCAGACTAAACGAATTCCCGCCCCATATCATTCAGCACTTCATGAGTAATATATACGCACGCTAGTGCGCACAGGCAGCATCGTCGATACCGGTACGAGGTTTACGGCTACACGGACAGAGTCTGTTCCAACAGCAACGCATCACAGTACATTTTATTTATTTGATCAAGATAGACGAAATGAACCCCCACGCCTTCAATCATTTAGAACTTCAGAAGCAACATGTACGCACGTAGTGCGTACAGGCAGCATCGTCGAGTCTGGTACAAGATCTGCGGCTACACGGACAAAGTCAGCTCCGACAGCAGCGCCATACAATGTTTACAACTACACGGCCTAGTTCGGTTACATAACAATTTATTAATTCAGGAAGATAAAGACTCAGACGAAACGAATACCCACCTCCACCCCCTCAGAAAGTAATATGTACGCAGGTCAGTGCGCACAGGTAGTATCGTCGCAATTGGTACAAGGTCCACGGCCTCACGAATCAGATCAATCCCAACCGCAACGCATCACAAGGCTTATAATTACGCGGCAAAGGTCAACCACAGACATTACATATGGTCCGCACACGCGCGAGCGAGCGCAGACTGAAAAAAAACGCTTATTCACAAAATCACCAACAGGAGCTCTCACAGAAGTATACTAGCATTATTTTATACCACAGAATTGTGGAACGTGATGAGGAAAAAAAGGGCAGGTTCATCATGGGCTAAAAACTGCTCAGATTTTTATCATCGCACTTTTAGTTAAGGGATAGGGTGGGAAGGGGGCAGAGGTCCCCTGGGGCCCGATGAGCCCCGGAGGGTTACCGAAGTCCTCCGGGTCTCTCGAGCTCCTCGGGTCCATCGAGCCTCCTCGTCTCAGCTCATCTAGGCTTGTCTCAAATCATTTCGGACAGTTTCGACTCGTCGCGACCAACTCGACTCGTGTCAACATGCTTCGACGCACCTCGACCAGCCTCGGCACGGCTCTCCCCCTCTGCGTCAGCAATGTTGTAGACTGTAATAACTAATTTCTCTACTCAAGCACTCCACATGTATACATTCCTCTGTGTATGGGCTTTACAGCGTAGGGAGGGGGAGCAGAGGTTCCAGGATTTAGAGGGGCCACAAGAGGGTCCCACAGTTTCTCAAGAGGGTCCCACAGGGTCTCAGGGATGTCCCAAAGGGTCCCAGAAGAGTCCAAGTGGATCCCCTCAAATCCTCCTGGTCTTCCTAGTCCCCCGGGTTCCGATACCCCGGGTCCTCTGAGTCCCGCGGGTCCCACGAGTACCCATTCCCTGGGTCACCTAGTGCGCATAAGAAAAACGCTTAGACGAAACGGACCTTCGCTTCCAAACATTTAGAACTCCAGGAGTAATATGTACGCACGCTGGTGCGTACAGGTAGAATCGTCGAGACTAGTACAAAGTTTACGGCTACACGGACAAAGTCAGCTCGAACAGCAACGCAACACGGCCTAGTAGGTCGATTATAGTACACTTCATTTGTTCAGGTAAGACTCAGACGGAACGAATAACCGCCTCCAACCACTCAGAACTCCAAGAGTATTATGCACGCGCGCCAGTGCGCAGAGATAGTATCGTCGAAATTGGTACAAGGTCTATGGCTTCACGGGTTAGATCAACTCCAACCACAACACGTCACAGGTTTTAAAGCTACGCAGTCCAGGTCAATCCCAGAAACAAAATATGGTCCGGGAACGCGCGAGCGAGCACAGACGGAAGAAAAAACATCCATTCACAAAATCACATACACGAACTCCCGCACAAATACACCAGCATTTAATACATGACAAAATTGTGGATCGTGAAGAAGAAAGTAAAGGCAGGTTTGCCACGGGCAGAAAAACTGCTCGGATTGTTGATTTCGCACTGATTGTTTAAGGGGATAGGGTGGGGGGTGGGAGGGGCAGAGGTCCCTTAGTCCCGAGAGAGCCAGACGAATCCCGGAGGGTAACCCAAGTCCCCCGGGTCTTCCCGAGCTCCCCGGGTCCCTCGAGACCGCTTGTCTCAGCTCACCTCGGCTTTTCTCAGATAATTTCGGTCAGTCTCGGCTCGTCGCGACCAACTTGACTCGCCTCAACATGTTTCGACTGATCTCGACGCACCTCGACCAGTCTCGACGCGACCATGGCCCTCTGCGCCAGTAATCCGCTGACTGTAATGGTAATTGTTCTACTCAAGCATTTCACATGTATACATCTTCCTGTGTATGGGTTTTATAGCGTGGGGAGGGAAAAGCAGGGGTCCCAGGGTTCAGAGGAGCCTCAAGCGGGTCCCAAAGTTTCTCAAGGGGGTACCAAAGGGTCTCAAGGGTGTCCAAAAGGGTACCGGAAGGGTCCACGTGGGTCCCCCACAAATCCTCCTGGTTTTTCAAGTCCCCCGGCTTCCCGAAACCCACAAGTCCCTCGAGTCCCGCGAGTGCCCCCCACTCCCGGGTCACCTAATCTCAACCAGCCTCGGTTCGTCTCGACTCGTCGCCCCGCCAGTCGACTCGTCTCCACTCGCCTCGACTCGCCTCGTCCCCTCCACGCACAGTGCCATTCAAGATTTTCACTCTCCAAGATCAACATTATTACACCATTTAGCCATCTAAACGCCTAGCTGTGCTTGGACACTTATTAGGCGCCCGGGAGAGCGCAAATTCTCCCACCGTAGGTTGGACTAGACTTAGACTATCTAAAACACCGCATAGTCCACCATGGATCACCATGAAAAAGGGCACAGATAAATAATGAAGCCCGTGAAATAAAAAATAATAAATTCCTAAAATAAAGCGTTAATGATCTAAAAAATGAATAATCATCCATCCACCTGAATACAACATGAAAGGCTCCAATGAAAACCACCTACAGCTTCGGATCTTTCTCGTTGAATCACAGGGTTGGGTGCATTTTACGGCATCAGCTGTCGTGGCACAGAGTATTTGTAACTTTTTTTATTCGTGTTCGGATATAATTTATGTAGCTGTGTAGGGAATCCCTTCCAAGAAAGCTAACTGACCATGTCTCTTGATATCAGGGTTTGATTTAAGCCTCATTTCCACCACCGCCTCAACGTGAGTCATAACAGGCTCCACCAAAGGGCTCGACGATCATTGACTCCAGAAGGCTCGCACGCCTCGGTGTGCGAGAACCACAACGTTGTTAAAGTCAGAACATTTTGAAAATTTTAGTGGGTCAGACGCATGCTGGTGCGCACAAGAAAAACGCTTTGAAGAAACGAATCCCCGCCTCCAGCCCCTCAGAACCTCAGGAGTAATATGTACGCACGCCAGTGCACTCAGATAGAATCGTCGAAATTGGTACAAGGTCTGCGTCTTCACGGATCAGATCAACTCCAACCGCAACGCGACATAAGATTTATCGTTACGCGGTATAGGTCAACAACAGAAATAACATATGGTCCGCGCACGCGCGAGCGAGCGAGCACGGACTGAATAAACTTATTCACAAAATCACAAACAGGAACTCTCGCACAATACATTAGCATTAATTTAGATGACAAAATTGTGGATCGTGAAGAGGAAAGGAAGAGTTGGTTCATCATGGGCTGAAAAACTGCTCAGATTATTGACATTACATATATTGTTTGAGGGGAAAGGGTGGAAGGAGGGGGGGGGCAGAGGTCCCCCCACCCTCGGGTCCCAAAAGAGTCCGATGGGTCTCGGAGGGTAACCCAAGTCTCCCGAGCTCCCCAGGTCCCTCGAATCTCCTCGTCTCAGCTTATCTTGGCGCGTCTCGAATCATTTCGGCAGGCCTCGACTCGCCTCAACGTGTTTCGACCGATCTCGATGAACCTCGACCAGCCTCGACGCGGCTCTCCCCTCTGTGCCAGTAATCCGAGGATTGTAATAGCTAATTGTTCTACTCAGGCATTTCACATACATTTTCATGTGTAAAGGTTTTACTGCGTGGGGAGGGGGAGCAAGGGTACCAGAGTTCAGAGGGGCCTCAAGAGGGTCCGATTTTTTTTCAAAGGGGGTCTTAAGGATCTCACAAAAGGCCTCAGAAAGGTCCAAGGGAGTCCCCCAAATCCTCCCGGTCTTCCAAGTACCCCGGGTCTCCAGAGTCATGCGGGTCGCACGAGTACCCCCCATTCCCCGTGTCCCCTAGTCTCAACCAGCCTCGATCTATAATAACCAATGCAAAATTTAGCACCATTAAAAAAGGGCACAGATAAATAATAGAGCTTATGAAATAAGGAATAGTAAAATACTAAAATAAAGTGCTAATGATCTATAAAATGAATAATCATCCATCCATCCCAAAATGATATCAGGGGCGTCGACAAAAGTTTCCCTAAGTGGTGGGTAAGTCGTGACATGGTATTGTATTGCGGAGTCACGCAAGATTTGAACTCTTGTATTTGCATACTTGTTAGGATGTAATTCATATAAATAAGTAGGGTCTCTCTTCAAGAAAAGCAAACTGGCCATATCACGTCTTATCGGACTCGTAGACAGAATTTTGCCAAGGGGGCGGCAGATTTTTCAATCTTACAAACGGGCGGAATACTCGGTAAAATGAACGAAACTCCCTCTGTGACGTATGGCATATTATAGTACCTTTTATTTATTCTGATACACGCCCTGAATAGCTATAAAAGTACATTGTACAATTTCTGTAATCTTCCCAACACGGCAAATGAACTATTCAGGTGCAGTTGTGTTTGAATACAGCAACTGCAATTCGTATTCGATACTTCGAAATGTCTACTTGTAGCTTTTGGTACCATAGCATATTTCCGTCGTGTAATTACATGCAAAACTCTTAGTAGGTTGACGCTCAAGCAATAGCGGAGTTTTCTTTTCACTATGCGCTAGTATTAGATTGGAGTGATGCTTGCATATGAAGACAAGCATTTGCTTCAGTCTGAGAACTTTCTTCTTTCTTTAATACACGCTTTCAAGATCTGGTTGAGAAGCGCGACCCATCGTACGTTGTGACTCGTGCGGTCCTGCACGCCCTGATTTGCTTCAGTTTGATTAACTTTCTTCTCTCTTTAATACACGCTTTCAAGATCTGGTCGAGAAGCGCGACCCATCGTACGTTGTGACTCGTGCGGTCCTGCACGCCCTGATTTTCTTCAGTTTGATTAACTTTCTTCTCTCTTTAATACACGCTTCCAAGATCTGGTCGAGAAGCGCGACTCACCACGTTGTGACTCGTGCGGTTCTGCAGGCCCTGTTTTCTATATTCATTATGAGTTAGCAGTGCTCCTCTGAGACGGAATCATGACACACCTTGTCAGTGCTTTATATGCGGATCATTCGTGAGTTAGTGTTTATGGGTTGCTCAAAGTAAGTCTGAACG
Source organism: Gammarus roeselii (assembly GCA_016164225.1). Lineage (NCBI taxonomy): Eukaryota > Metazoa > Arthropoda > Malacostraca > Amphipoda > Gammaridae > Gammarus > Gammarus roeselii. The sequence goes on along the minus strand of SDVV010022897.1, from coordinate 408 downwards.
CAATTGTTATCCTCGTTCTCTAATGTCTGCATATGCTAGTAGATTCCGTTTTGTATTCGTTACTAGAATGTATTTTTTAGTTAAGCTGGTAAAAGTAAAACACTTTTCATGATAGCAGAAGGTAAATATATCCGGACCACATGCACAACAGTAAGATACAACATGTCCCAAAACAATGGTCTCCCAGATGCTTTCGGCCATCGGGGGAACTGGAATGTATTCATTTGTTTCGTTAAACGAGCAAACTGAACGTGTAGTCAAAATAACTTATAGGATCAAATAATAACCTTAATTCAATGTTCATTCTAGATTTCCAGTATATTTTGTAAAACACCAGAAAACCACGATGCCTCTCGATTTGATTTGATTTGAGCCTCACTTCCACCAGAGCCTCAACGTGAGTCATAA
>SDVV010022896.1:0-12857 GCA_016164225.1 Gammarus roeselii | reverse complement strand
TGAAAAGTTGTTGAAGATTTGTCTTCCAGGGAACGACAAGCTGTTGAAGGATAGTCTTCAAGGGGGTGACAAGTTGTTGAAGATTAGTCTTCAAGGGAATGACAAGCTGCTGAAGAATAGTCTTCAAGGGAGTGAGAAGTTGTTGAAGATTAGTCTCCAAGGGGGTGACAAATTGTTGAAGATAAGTCTTCAAGGGAGTGTCAAGTTGTTGAAGATAAGTCTTCAAGGGAGTGACAAGCTGTTGAAGAATAGTCTTCAAGGGAGTGACAAGTTGTTGACGATTAGTCTTCAAGGGAGTGACAAGTTGTTAAAGATTAGTCTTCAAGGGAGTGACAAGTTGTTGAAGATTAGTCTTCAAGGGGGTGACAAGTTGTTGAAGATAAGTATTCAAGGGGGTGACAAGTTGTTGAAGATTAGTCTTCAAGGGAGTGACAAGTTGTTGAAGATTAGTCTTCAAGGGGGTGACAAGTTGTTGAAGATAAGTCTTCAAGGGGGTGACAAATTGTTGAAGATTAGTCTTCAAGGGAGTGACAAGTTGTTGAAGATTAGTCTTCAAGGGAGTGACAGGTTGTTGAAGATTAGTCTTCAAGGGGGTGACAAGTTGTTGAAGATTAGTCTTCAAGGAGTGACAAGTTGTTGAAGATTAGTCTTCAAGGTAGTGACAAGTTGTTGAAGATTAGTCTTCGAGGGAGTGACAAGTTGTTAAAGATTACTCTTCAAGGGTGTAACAAGTTGTTAAAGTTTACTCTTCAAGGAAGTGACAAGTTGTTGAAGATTAGTCTTCTAGGGAGTGACAAGTTGTTGAAGATTAATCTTCAAGGGAGTGACAAGTTGTTGACGATTAGTCTTCAAGGGAGTGACAAGTTGTGGAAGATAAGTCTTCAAGGGAGTGACAAGTTGTTGAAGATAAGTCTTCAAGGGAGTGACAAGTTGTTGAAGATTAGTCTTCAAGGGAGTGACAAGTTGTTGAAGATTAGTCCTCAAGGGAGTGACATATTGTTGACAATTAGTCTTCAAGAGAGTGACAAGTGTTGAAGATTCGTCTTCAAGGGAGTGACAAGTTGTTGAAGATTAGTCTTCAAAGGAGTGACAAGTTGTTGAAGATTAGTCTTCAAGGGAGTGACAAGTTGTTGAAGATTAGTCTTCAAGGGGTGACAAGTTGTTGAAGATTAGTCTTCAAGGGGGTGACAAGTTGTTGAAGATTAGTCTTCAAGGGAGTGACTGGCTGTTGAAGAATAGTCTTCAAGGGAGTGACAAGCTGTTGAAGAATAGTCTACAAGGGAGTGACAAGTTGTTGAAGATTAGTCTTCAAGGGGGTGACAAGTTGTTGAAGATTAGTCTTCAAGGGAGTGACAAGTTGTTGAAGATTTGTCTTCAAGGGAGTGACAAGCTGTTGAAGAATAGTCTTCAAGGGAGTGACAAGTTGTTGACGATTAGTCTTCAAGGGAGTGACAAGTTGCTGAAGATTAGTCTTCGAGGGGGTGACAAGTTGTTAAAGATTACTCTTCAAGGGTGTGACAAGCTTTTAAAGATTACTCTTTAAGGAAGTGACAAGTTGTTGACGATTAGTCTTCAAGGGAGTGACAAGTGTTGAAGATTCGTCTTCAAGGGAGTGACAAGTTGTTGAAGATTAGTCTTCAAGGGAGTGACAACTTGTTGAAGATAAGTCTTCAAGGGAGTGACAAGTTGTTGACGATTAGTCTTCAAGGGAGTGACAAGTTGTTGAAGATTAGTCCTCAAGGGAGTGACAAGTTGTTGACGATTAGTCTTCAAGGGAGTGACAAGTGTTGAAGATTCGTCTTCAAGGGAGTGACAAGTTGTTGAAGATTAGTCTTCAAGGGAGTGACAACTTGTTGAAGATAAGTCTTCAAGGGAGTGACAAGTTGTTGACGATTAGTCTTCAAGGGAGTGACAAGTTGTTGAAGATTAGTCCTCAAGGGAGTGACAAGTTGTTGACGATTAGTCTTCAAGGGAGTGACAAGTGTTGAAGATTCGTCTTCAAGGGAGTGACAAGTTGTTGAAGATTAGTCTTCAAGGGAGTGACAAGTTGTTGAAGATAAGTCTTCAAGGGAGTGACAAGTTGTTGACGATTAGTCTTCAAGGGAGTGACAATTTGTTGAAGATTAGTCTTCAAGGGAGAGACAAGTTGTTGAAGATTAGTCTTCACGGGAGGGACAAGTTGTTGAAGATTAGTCTTCAGGGAGTGACAAGTGCCTTTCATTTGAGTAATTCAGCCTAATTGCAATTTGGCTGTCGATATTTTTTCTGAAATAGGCTCTTATATTTATTATGTCTATCTACTTTTGAGTACACTAAAATACCTTACAAAAAAATATCATTTATATAATTCTTAGAATTTTTCTTGGTTACCGTATTTTTGTAGTTACTGTACAGCACCGGAACAAATCGTGTTTGTCTGACGTTTATTTTTTTATGGATATTTGTCATGAAGTTCACGTCTGAACAGAGCTCATAAACTATGTGAGAATTTGTTGCCAAGCTCAAGAAAGCAACCAATGACCAGGTTTCTCTACCGTAAAATGTCGAAAGAAAGTTCCTTATAGATCGCAGAACAATCGGAATAATTTAGTATAAATATCCGAATTACAGAATCCTTTAAGCAGGCTTGATCAAATATGAGTTTACTAGTGTTTATAAGTGTAGGAAGACAACAACAGGCCTATTAGCCCAAATTAGGTTGCCTTCTGATAGCAAGAGGGTTAGTTCTGGAGTCGAACGTCTAAGAGGCCTATTGGCTCAAACTAGGTTGCCTTTTGATAGCAAGAGGATTAGTTCTGAAGTAGAACGTCTAAGAGAGCTTCATGTGCCATTTCTGTTGTTGTTATAACACCAAGAAAGGGAACGGTTTAGCTATTTATCGGCGATTTATGAAAAACTTATCGAACCGCGACTTGAACTTTTCGATTGTATTGCTGTTTACAATCTCCGCTGGACGTTTGTTCCATTCTTCGACAACTCTATAAGTAGAGAAATTGCGCCTGATCACGAGTGAGAAACGTTTACCAACGATTTTGTATCCATTGTTCCTAGTTACTCCGTTTGTATCTAGAGTGAAAAGGCTCGCTCGGTCGACGTTTTCCTTACCCTTCATAATCTTCCACACTTCTATCATGTCGCCTCTGACTCGACGTTTCTCTAGCCAATAAAGATTGAGTTCACACAGCCTGTCTTCGTACGATTCCGCAGCGAAAGGATAAGTTTGGTAGCTCTACGTTGAACCTTCTCAAGTTTAATAACGTCTTTTCTAAGGAATGGAGACCAGAATTGAACGGCATACTCGAGATGCGGTCTAACAAAGGCATTAAATAACTTGAGCACACTGTATTGGTTTTTGTACGAGATAGTGCGGGATATCATACCTAGCATTTTGTTGCCTTTCTTATCAGCATCGTTACATTGCTTGCTGCTTTTTAATTCGTTACTAATGATGACACCTAAATCTCTCTCTCTTCGTTGACGGGAATAAATTTCTTTCCAGACATTGAATATTCGTGTTTGGGGTTATGAGGACCTATGTGCAAAACTTTGCATTTGTCTACATTAAATTTCATCTGCCACTTTTCTGACCAATCAACAATTTTGTTCAAGTCTGGTTGGATCTGCTGACACTCTAGTTCAGTTTGCACTTTTCCTCCGATCTTAGTATCGTCTGCAAACTTGCTAATGTTTGTGAGTACGTTGCTATCGAGATCGTTAATGAATATCATAATGAGAACTGGCCCTAACACGGATCCTTGAGACACGCCGCTCGTAACATTACCCCAGGGGGAGGAAGCTCCATTAAGTACAACTCGCTGCCGTCTGTCCGTAAGTCAGCATTTTATCCAGTTAAGCTCGTCTCGAATACCGATGCTGTGCAATTTACTAATTAGGCGCTTGTGGGGGTATTTATCAGAGGCCTTTTGAAAGTCAAGGTAAATGATATCGATTGGAGATTTTGTGTCGTGGATTTCGATTATATTTCTGAAAAAGAGTAGCAGATTCGTTTGACATGAACGGTTGTGTCTAAAGCCATGCTGGGAGTCGCCAATCAATTTGTGACATGGAAAATGCGTCATTTTTTGTAACTTTAACAAATGTATTCTGGAGCGGCTAGAGTTTCCACTTGCAGAGTAAAGGACTTTAATTACACAAACTTTCTTTTTGTATTGTCTGATTCTGTAACTGAAGTCAAACATTTTTCGGTGCGTAGGTCATGTAGATCACCCTATTCTAATCAAGAGTTCACTGATTTAAGGATAGTTAACTGTTTGGTTGAATCACCTAAACGTATCCCAAACTCATGTAATCGAGGTGTGAGGCATTGCTAACACGGCAGCAACACGATATATTACTCGTGCTAAATTAAACGGCTCAAGTCAGCCAAGTGAACTACTCGCATCGATGCAAGAATGACAAAAGCAGTCTGCGTAGGCGCCTGTAACGCTTCAGGATCTTCAACTACAAATGGAGGTTCCACTTGGAATGATTGATCACAAGCAAGAATGTCAAACTGGAACTTCAGTTTGAATGGTATTGCCTTCACAACGGCACTATTGGCGATTCACTGTGAGTTTTGCATTGCTAACAATTTTCTATTCACAACCTCGTAGAATGTTGATAAATTTTCTTCTAAGTTACTGTTATTTGTCCAGTTTCGCACGACCGATTTGTTGCGTCGCGTGTCACTCGGGTGTGGACGCGGCTTGTCCTTGGTTAGTCCCCGAAGATGTTGAGGGTTACCTCATACATGTCACCACACGAATACTGCTGACCGACTCAGCGATTACCCGATACCCGACTGCGCTAAGGTGATTACTGTTAGGAAACATCTTCTTGGAGGGCTTTTACAAGGATAAAAGAATGTAGAATACTAACGAGCATCAAATTTTCTGATGACTGTTTCGGTAAAGAATAAAAAAAGACGCGAACCACCGCTGGCCGAGTCATCTCTATTTTTTTTATTGGATTTGGTCTGTAGCAATACTTGCATTCGATGATTTCAGGACTCGCACGTACCTTATGCTTGGCAGGACTCTTTTTATGGTTTTCCAACTATTAATATCCTGATGAAATATTTGTAATGAGACAATACTAAAATACTCACAATTCCTAGGGATCTTTTATCAACAGGTCAGTGAAATCCTAACATACTGTAAACCTTTCAAAAAGAGAGGCGCCTTGCGTTAATGTGTGAGATTGGAATTCTCCAATGAGAACAGCTCTACCGTTTGCTAACTGCGCAGGGGCGTGTCCCCTGGGTTACTTGTGTCCCATTGGCACCCAAGTTATTTTAGCCGTTTTAGAATAAACGCATGGCCTTCACGTTATCCTATAGCAGGCACAAGAATGCTGACCTCTCCACTTGACAGACAGGCACAAATGGCATACACTTTCGATGGTTCTCGTGCGAGTAACCTAATCCGTGGGGTATATGAAGAAATACACATAACGTACAGATTTATAACTAGGTATCAATGTAGATATCAACACGGCGGAGTCATTTAGTATAACGCAAACTATCCTATACTTACAGTAATATGGCTTGTTATTAGTACTACCCATTTTCAAATTGTCAACTATACTTTAGTCCGTAATGCGTACAATTACATAGAAACAAATACAGTAAAACACAGTACTCTTTTACACGCTGGGGCGTCTCGCCGCTCTAGCCTGGGGGTTGGGGAATGTCAAATGGTGTGCGGTTTGGTACCCTACTCGGGGCCCGTAGTCGCTGAAAGCAGCGACTATACATAAATATATGTGAACCGTTATGTAAGGTGTATAACACTCTCCGTGCCTTAGGATTTGCAGGAGTCTCCCGTGCCTTATGATTTCAAGACTGTCACGTACTTAATTATTTCATGACACTCATGTGCCTTACGATTTCAGAACTCGCACGTGCCTTATGATTTCAGGACTTTACGTGCCTTATGGTTTCAGGACTCGCACGTGCCACATGATTTCATGACTCATGTGCCTAATGATTTCAGGACTCGCACGTGCCTTATGATTTCAGGACTTTACGTGCCTTATGGTTTCAGGACTCGCACGTGCCTTATGATTTCAGGACTCTCACGGGCCTTTTGGCTTCAGGATTCTCATGTGCCTTATGGCTTCAGAACTCTCATGTGCCTTATGATTTCAGTAATCTCATGTGCCTTATGGCTTCAGGACTCTCATGTGCCTTATGCTTTCAGGACTCTCATGTGCTAATGCTTTCAGGACTCTCATGTGCCTAGTGCTTTCAGGACTCTCATGTGCCTTATGCTTTCAGGACTCTCATGTGCCTAATGGTTTCATGACTCTCATGTGCCCAATGGTTTCATGACTCTCATGTGCCTTATGGTTTCATGACTCTCATGTGCCTAGTGGTTTCATGACTCTCATGTGCCTTATGGTTTCAGGATTCTCATGTGCCTAATAGTTTCATGACTCTCATGTGCGTAATCATTTTATAGTCTACGCGCGCATGACGACTTCACAACATGCACGAGCTGTCTCGCACGTAATGAAAGAAAAAATCGGTGCCAGGTTGACATAGGTGATTCTAGCTTGGTCGCTAAAACAACCAACCTTTATGAGACATGTACTCTGGTATCTTTGGGTCATTTGGCACAACGTCGGCATAAAATGTACGAATTTCAGTTCATCTCTCAATTTGCCAGTCATGAAGGCCAAATGCAAGTTTTTGTTCCAAAAATTGGCTCCTACTCGGTAACCAAGTCGATTAGACTCGCGTGCTTATCTTGTTTCAGTGCTTGCAGCCTCGTAAAGGAAGTCTTGCACTTGTCGCGCCTGAAACAGAAATGCTCTCTCCTTTCATCCATTTGAATATCATGAATACTCAGGATCGCATTATTCAAACAAGAGTGTGCGTAGTGCACTACCAATTTCTCGTAGTAGTGAAGTTAGGAAGTGCTTCTTCAACTGCAAATGGAGTTTCCACTTGGAATGGTTGATCACAAGCGGGAATGTCAGAGAGTGGAGTTTGAGTTTGAATGGCACTGCCTTCACAACTGCGCTATTGTGTGTTTATCGCGAGTTTTGTCTTAACAAAATTTCCTATTCATTCATTTGAAGTTCTTATCTTTGAGCAGTTTTGAATCTCAGACGAAATCGTACTTTAATTATCTGTTCATATCGCAATCAATAATTTGCTTTTTCGGTGGTTTTCAAAATGGCTTTTACATTCTGATTTCGAGGTCATCAGCGGTGAGAATTTTCAATGAGCTATTCGTATACCCTTTCTATAAACATTCTTAGATTCATCCGAACCGAGATTCCCTTCCTAGAGGCACTATTGGATTCCTCCGAACCGAAATTCCCTTCTTAGAGGAACTATTGGATTCCTCCAAACCGAGATTCCCTTCCTAGAGGCACTATTGGATTCCTCCGAACCGAAATTCCCTTCTTAGAGGAACTATTGGATTCCTCCAAACCGAGATTCCCTTCCTAGAGGCACCATTGGATTCCTCCGAACCGAGATTCTTTTCCTAGAGAAACTATTAGACTCCTCCGAACCGAGATTTCCTTCCTAGGGGCACTATTGGATTCTTAAGAACCGAGATCCTCTTCCTCTAGGCACTATTGGATTCCTCCGAACCGAGATTCGCTTCCTAGAGGAACTATTGGATTCCTTCGAACCGAGATTCCTTTCCTAGAGGAACTATTGGATCCCTCCAAACCGAGATTCCCTTCCTTGAGGCACTATTGGGTTCCTCCGAATCGAGATTCCCTTCCCATAGGAACTATTGGATTCCTCCAAACCGAGATTCCCTTCCTAGAGGCACTATTGGATTCCTCCGAACCTAGATTTCCTTCCTAGAGGCACTATTGGATTCCTCCAAACCGAGATTCCCTTCCTAGAGGCACTATTGGATTCCTCCAAACCGAGATTCCCTTCCTAGAGGCACTATTGGATTCCTCCAAACCGAGACTCCCTTGCTAAAGGAACTATTGGATTTCTCCGAACCGAGATTCCCTTCCTAGAGGCACCATTAGATTCCTCCGAACCGAGATTTTTTTTCTATAGGAACCATTGGATTCGTCTGAACCGAGATTGTTGTTGTTGTTGCTCAACCCCAACTCCCCCTGCGATGGAGGAGCCACGGCCAGCGCAGAACCCGAAGCTCGGGAACCCACCGACGTGTGTGTGTGTTTGGAGTGCTACAGCTGGTGACAGGCCCTATATTAGGCCTGCACCTCTGAGGTAGTTGATGCTGTCGCGCGGGCGCTCCAATAGATCACGCACTGACGTGATGTTATGTTGGAGCGTGCCGGGTGCGATGGTTGGGCACGACGTCATGACGTGCTCGACCGAATCGGGTGAACCCCGGCACCGCAAGCAGAGATCAGAAGGGACATTTCCCAGCCTGTGCTGGTATGTCTGTAGGGCCGTGTGGTGCTCACACCGCAGCCTCGACGGGTGGACCCTGTCACCCCTGGGCAGCCCCAACTCTTCCACGTATACCTCAGACGGGTGGCTCTGCAAGATCGTGTTGACTCTGTGTTCATCTAATGCAAGAGCTGTGAAGTGTGTGTGTATCTGTTTGTGCATAGATGTGTTATCTGTTGGTTCAGGCATGGTGGCATAAAGGAAACAGAAGTGTGTTGCCGGTGTGTTATGTAGGTGTCGGTTGGTTGGACGATGGTTTAGTAGGTTGTCGCAGGGGTGTGCCGGTCTATCTCGTTGTAGAATTAGGTCCCTCTCATATCAAGATGATGCTTGAGAAAGAGTACCTTGGTTTCTTCATCCAAGTGCGGAATGGGAGTTGTCTGTGTGCAGCCCGTTGCGATGCGCAAGGCCGTGTTCAGTATCCTTTACAGAGAGTTGATATATCCTAGAGGCACTATTGGATTCTTCCGAACCAAGATTCCCTTCCTAGAGGAACTATTGGATTTCTCCGAACCGAGATTCTCTTCCTAGAGCACTATTGGATTCCTCCGAACCGAGATCCCCTTCCTAGAGGCACTAATGAATTCCTCCGAATCGAGATTCCCTTCTTAGAGGCACTATTGGATTCCTCCGAACCAAGATTTCCTTCTTAGAGGCACTAATGGATTCCTCCGAACCGAGATTCTCTTCCTAGGGGAACTATTGGATTTCTCCAAACCGAGATTTCCTTCCTAGAGGCACTATTGGATTCCTCCGAACCGAGATTCCTTTCCTAGAAGCACTATTGGATTCATCCAAACCGAGATTCCCTTCCTAGAGGTACTCCTGTATTCCTCTGAACCGAGTTTTTAAAAAGAATTCAATTACCATTCGGGACGTTATCGAGCTATAAAATGGTTATGCTGTAAAAGTGTCCATTCTAGACATGAGATCATTCCCGCTGATGCGGTATGAAAGTTCTCTTCGTGACTATATCTTCCACGATCATTACATCTACTGATGTGACACCATCGCTCATTGAATTTTCCGTTTATATTTATTCAGGAATTCAGTTTAGGGTAGGCTAAATTTTTTGAAACAAAAAATAAATTTTGATAATCATGGCAGATGTACGCTCAGATATAAATAAATCTCCAAGACGAACCGATTCACTAAAAAAATCCGTCAAGTTCAATCCAGATTAAATGCTTGAAAGTGAATAAAACACTCAAAAAATAATCTTTCACATAATTGCTTTACAGTAAATATTTTTATTTATTTGTTCAAAAAGAAGGTTTAGATCGCAAGAAGCTTACATTGTGATAACATAAATATGTCACTCGATTCTTCGTGTTCATACATAAATATTTGACCTGACTCTTCGTGCTCGAACATCGTCCAATATGGTGATTCGCCATCCATCCGGTTAGAACGCGACCATATAGTCAATCCTCATGCCCGCCTCCACCTCCCGGCGCCACTCAACAAACGATCCTTGCATGGGGCTGAGGAGAGCTCAGATGTGGGAATGGAGGTTCCGTCCTGAATGGGAATCAGTCAACGCGATATCCGCATTCCTATTCCCCATCACGTTCTGCTATTAATTATTATTATTATTCTAAGCTCGAAGTTAATGGACAAATATCCAGTGTCCAACACAAAGTGGGCCACCAAATTACTCTGCGGTGTTGATCAATCTAAGATGACTGCCTGGAGTACGGGTGTTGTCGGATCACTGAAATTAACAAGGAGTATTTGTTCAACTGCTTTAATCACGAGTATGCCATTTAAAGTATTTCCAAGTGTTTGGTCATTGCGTTGATGTAACACTTGCTACTACTACTCCTAGACGTTCTACTTCAGAACTAAAAGCAACCTAGTTTGGGCCAATAGGCCTGTTGTTGTCTTCCTACACTTGTAAACACTTGTAAACAGCTGCTACTGCTGTTACTGGTGCGGTGGCTACAACTGCTGCTGCTGCTGCGGTGGCTATAGCTGTTGTTGTTTCGGTGGCTATAGCTGTTGCGGTGGCTTCTGCTTCTACGGTGGTCGCAGCTGTTGTTGCGGTGACCACCACCGCTGCTGCGGTGGCTGCAGCAGCTTCTGCGGTGGGTAGCTGCGTCTGCAGCTACTTCTATGTCAACAGCTGTTGCGGTTGCTTCAGCTGTTGCTGTTGTGGCTACAGCTGTTGCTGTGACTACAACTGTGGCCACGTTTGTGGCTGTGGCTGCATGCGGTGGCAGTCGCTATAGCTGCTGCGGTTATTACAGCTGCTGCGGTGGTTACAGCTGCCGCGATGGCAGCTGCATGGGTAATCTCATCAGCCCCATGATTGTGTTCCCGCCTTCTTTTTACTCCGGGCTGTTTTTATCCTCCGAGCTATGAAGTGAAAAGGGTTCTTTCGGCCGCCCTCGTCAGCCGCAGGGTTCTATGGGTCACCCCTAAAATCCGCAGGGCTCCTTCGGTCGGCAGTGTAAGGCTCAGGGTTCCTTCGGTCACCATTGTGAGACATAGGGCTCTTTCGGTTACCCTTTTATGTCGCAGGGTTCCTTCGATTGCCTTTGTCAGCTGCAGTTTTTTTTTCGGTCACATCTGAAAGCCTCACCGTTCCTTCGGTCGCTTTTGTAAGGCGTAGGGTTCCTTCGGTCGCCTTTGTCAGCTGCAGGGTTCTTTCGGTCACTCCTGAAAGACGCAGGGTTCCCTTTGGTCGCCCATGTAAGACTTTCCTTTGGTCATCCTTGTTGGCTGCGGAGCTCATTCGGCCTCCCTCGTTAGCCCTTTTTACTCCTTCGGGTCCCCTTGTAAGGCGCAGTGGTCCTTCGGTTTCTCTCATAAGCTTCTGGTTTCCTATTATGTGGCTGATGATATGTGGCCAGCAGTATGCTCTCGCCGTGGCAGAGTGCTTGGAGTACCCAAGTGCAGCGCGAGCCAGCCTCTGGTGCTGCATGGTGTGAGGTCATGGCAAGGATATTTCGGTCTTGTAGCGAGGCGATAAGGCGCCTTCCTCTTCTGTTTCAGCCTAACTTAGCCCCCCCCAAATTAAGAGGGACATGGCTGAATGTCCATACTTATATCCGAACACACACACACACACACAATAGATGCCGCCGGGATCGTGTTGCGTATGAGCTGTCGCTGCTAATTCGGTGTTGAACTATTGCCAACACACATGATAACAGGTTTCTTATAAACTGGTAATGATAAGCCATCTTCATTAAGATGTTGCTAACAGGTGGTGACTGATGGGCTGTATCTGACAATCTATTGCTAATATGCTCTCTGCTTATGAGCCGTGTCTGCTAAGCTGTCGCTATTATGCTTCTGCTACCTGATGTTTAAGAGCTGTATCTGTCAACCTAAAGCTGTCACTGATAAGATAACAAGCTGTTATCAATAAGCTATCGCTTCATAAGCTGACGCTTATTGAGTTAGGCGGGAATGCGAGATCGCTAATGAGCTCGCTTATAATAACGTCACGCTTGTTAATGAGTTTACCGTGAGTGTTTTATTCTTTGAACTGCCCTCACTTAACTTAGGAAATGCATTGAGGAAGCCTTCATATTTAACGCCAGAGCTGGGTTGACTTAATGACATTTTCAACATATGTAGCTATTATAATACTCGGGTGTGATTTTGATTACAAGGACTCGATAATATTTTCCTTGTGGTCGTGGTTACCGATGTTGCAATAATATTGCAGATGTGGTCGTGAACAGTTATAGATTTTGCAATGACATTGCAGTTATGGCCGTGACCAGTTACCGCTGTTGCAATAATGTTGCACTTGTGGTCGAGAACAGTTATCAATGTTGCAATGCTGTTGCAGTTGTGGTCGTGCACATTTATCGATGTTGCACTAATATTGCAGATGTGGTCATGAACGGTTATCGATGATGCAATAATATTGCAGATGTGGTCGTGAATAGTGGTCGATGTAGCAATAATACCGCCGTTGTGGTCGTGAACAGTTATCGATGCTGCAATGATATTGCAGTTGTGGTCGTGAATAGTTATCGATGTTGCAATGATATTGCAGTTGTGGTCGTGAACAGTTATCGATGCTGCAATGATATTGCAGTTGTGTTCGTGAACAGTTATCGATGCTGCAATGATATTGCAGTTGTGGTCCTGAATAGTTATCGATGTTGTAATGATATTGCAGTTGTGGTCGTGAACAGTTATCGATGCTTCAATGATTTTGCAGTTGTGGTCGTGAATAGTTATCGATGCTGCAATGATATTGCAGTTGTGGTCGTGAACAGTTATCGATGCTGCAATGATATTGCAGTTGTGGTCGTGAACAGTTATCGATGCTGCAATGATATTGCAGTTGTGGTCGTGAATAGTTATCGATGCTGCAATGATATTGCAGTTGTGGTCGTGAACAGTTATCGATGCTGCAATGATATTGCAGTTGTGGTCGTGAACAGTTATCGATGCTGCAATGATATTGCAGTTGTGGTCGTGAACAGTTATCGAT
>SDVV010022895.1:0-12857 GCA_016164225.1 Gammarus roeselii | reverse complement strand
GTTTAGTTTGGGGTTCTTCTGCAGCGTGTTGGCGTCCTGGCTTTGGATTTGTCTGCTTTTTGCTGTGGCGCTGGAGTGGTGGGTTGTGGTGCGTGTTTGTGTGTGGGTGTGTGTTTGTGCCTGTCCTGATGTGTAGCTTCTTTGTTGTACAGTGTGCTGTTCTGGAATTTGTTTGTTAATTTTTGTTTTTTTTTGTTTATGTCATGCATGCGGATGGTTCATGTGATAGCCGATAGTGCGCACTAATTCCAGTTCCTATACCTGTGTTAACATTGCTGTTCTCAACAGCATACTGGCGCGCATGGCTGTGCTGGCCTCCCCCGGCTCTGCTGCTCCCCACTTGGTGTGGACCTGCTGGAGGGGGCTGCAAAGGTAAGAGATCAAAGGTAAGAGATGTTTGCAAGCAAAATAAACAAGTAATTGCCAGTCTCTCTTCTAGAGACCTGCTAACGGAATTTAAAGAGTCAATTCTTTCGGTATCTTTCAATCAAAATTCAGAATCTCACCAATTGGTTACTTCCTTAATAAACAATGATATCAGATTTGAAATAGTAGGCCAGTCAAATACCCTTACTGGTTTATTATCATTATTATCTGATGAAATCATTAAAGCCATCCAAACCAGAGATCCAGTCTTGAAATGTGTGAAAAGCCTGATAAAGCAGTCCATACATACAAAGCAATGGTCTCATCAGGTTGCTTCTTTTGTCAAGCATTCACCTAAATTGTCCATTGTGAATGATATGCTTGTGTATTCAAATCCGGCCCCTGTAATAGTCTTGTCATTCAAAATTATCCTTGAACTGGTTATGATACTCCATTTTAATTTTGCACATGTTGGTAGAGACAAAATTCTGGACCTTCTTTCCAACCTGGGATGGCATCCATCTAAGTACCAAATTGTCAGCGATGTAAGCAATACTTGCCCTCATTGTCAGCTATTCAAAATTACTTCCACTCCTATCATCCCTCCAACTCTCAAAATTTCATCAAGCTATTCTTTTGAATTGGTTGCTGCTGATTTGGTTTCACTTCCTAATACCCCTAAAGGATTCATTGGATGCTTGGTCATTGTTGACCATTTCTCAAAATGGGTGGCAGCTGTCCCCATCAAAAACAAAAAGAGTGCCACTGTTGTTGATGCTTTGAAATTTCAGATCTTTCCTTTCTTACCTAAAGTCCCGACAAAATTACTGACGGACAATGGTCCAGAATTTATTTCGACAGAATTTTCCACATTTCTTGACAGTGTGGGTGTCACGCATCAGTTGACAACTCCATATCATCCTGCAAGTAATGGCGCATGCAAGCGTGTAAATAGAACCATCCAAGGATTTTTGAAGAGCTTATCTCTGAAAATGAATGATTGGCATGATCTGCCACGTTCAGTGATAACGTATAATAACACTTTTCATTCTGAGCTTTCTATGTCACCATCAAAATTTTTATTGTCTAAATTGCATGATGTATCTCAAAATTTACCATTAGCCAGACCTGAATTGGAGAAAAGGTGGAAGGATGGACACCCTAAATTTTTATTATTTTCCATTGGTCAAACAGTGTTAATGAAAATCCATGAACCTGGGAATTTGAATGTCCATAAATTACCAGCTAATTACAAAGGTCCATTTAAAATAACAAGTCAATAACAATGGGGTAACCTATGAACTTTCTGACCCTCTATCCAGTTCAGTCATTAGAGCGCACCATAGTGATCTCCATGTGTATAAAATGCCACCCAGCTACATCTCTCGGAACCCATACTTCCAGTCAATGAACTCCATCAAAATTAATTTCCCCAACATTGACCTAGATGCTAACCAAAGTAGCATCGCCAATAAATTGTTTAACTCTACTTTTGATTTTTTTTTCTGATACTGATGACTCTTCTTTGTCAGGGAGTGAGTCTGGAGATGTAGTTGGTCCTGATGCTGTCTCTGCTTTGATGTTTTTCTCAAGTGTTGAGAGTGTGAGCACTGATTCACCTTTCCTAGGATTTGGAACCAAAAATAATTGTGAGGTACCGCTCATTTATAAAAAAGACCCGAACACGAATAATAACTGTTGTGCTGGTTGTAAATTTGAAGCTAAAAGAGATTTCATCAGAGTCAGGGAGCTTAGTGCAAACGTGTTAACATCAGATTCTTCAAATCTGAAAATTTTCTTACCTAATGAATCTGAATTTAATTTAACTACAGCTAATTTAGTTAATCCTGGTGTAGAACAGCCCTCACATCCTACTGACATTCAACCAGTCACTTCATTTGTTTTGGTCCCTGAACCTAAAAATTTATTACCAGTTCACTCTCCATTGCCTGCTCTACCCTATCCCCCAACACTTCTTGATTGGAATCTAGACATCTTGGAAATGTCCTCTATTGAAGCTCCCTCCATTTCCCTTCCCCCTGATTACTTCTCTGATGGCGAACCTCCAGAGAGGGTATCTTATTCATCTTGCTGTGACCCTAATGTGGGGTTTTCTATTGGTATTGTTGAGGATAACAGACAGTCCTCTGATATTAGGTTTAAAAAACTTGGATACATCAGATGATGATGCAATTTTTTGAGATTCGCTACACCTTTCAATGATTGAAGAAACAGAGGAAGTTCCAGAGCCTGAGTACCAGCCTGAATCATTAACTTCTCAAGTAAACTCAGAGTCATGTCATTGAACCCTCTTCAGAATCTCCAAATCCATGCACAGTTTCAGATTTGGAAGTTTTTATTGATGAAGCATATTCTTTTGGTGGTTTTTCAGTTTCTACTACAGTAAATAGCAGGCAGGAAAAATCAAATATCAAGAAAAATTTAATGCACACAATTTTGGGCAACTCAAGTGCTGGTTCGTCTGGTTCATGTGATGATGTACAAACTAAAAGACCTCGGACACAATCTAAAGAACCAGTCTTGGCATTACCTAATGTCCAACCCAAAATATTAGAAAGATTATTTCACAGAAAGTGATGACATTTATTTGTTAGCAATGTTTATTAATTAATCATTGTGTTTAATTGCAAAATTAACACTACTTGTCTTCTATACTTGCGTTTGTCTCAAGGGTCTTAGAACTGAAGAAACATACATGTTTTCCATGTCTGAGAATGTTGACAGGTGCTTGTGGCTTGATTTTTTTTTTCATGTCTGCAATACACACTGAAAAAATTGGTAGGGTTTATTGATACCAGATGTGGTTTGAGAGAGACTGAAGAGCTGGTGGGGAGAAGATGAGATGACATTTAAATAGCTTTAATTTTTTTGCTTTCAAACTTCAATTAGTATTCCATTGCGGAAATTCTAACTTGACCACAAGTCGTAAATGTAGAACATGTCAGTGTTTAATAGGCCTGCAGTCATCTCAAATATCCCCATTGTGTCAATTGGCGCAGGTTGTTCTGGTGATTGGTTATTGTAAGTTATTTTTTTCTTATTTCAATTTGTAATGAGTAATTACCAATTTGTGATGTGATAAATGTTACTATGTCTTAACGACTATACATTGCAAGTACAGAACAGATCATGCAACTATGAGCAACCATTGCAAGTATTGGACAGATCAAACAGAGTTAGCTACCATTCATGTGTATTATGTAAATAGCATGGTAAATACTATGAAATATTTGTTTTCCTGGCACATACGAAAGTATTGGCAAAGTTTTTTTGACAGAGATGGCTTGTGCTGGTGGGGGGGTATGTTACCGGGGAACATAATGTAATTGTTTACAGCCCAAACTATCTCTCTCTGCTCCACAATGATTTTTCACTTCCAAATTGTTCATGAATGAATTAACAATTGTCTCCTGTTTTTATCCACTTGACTTATCATTTCTGTTCTTTTCAGAGCCTTTGCCCATTCATTATATTTGCCAGTATTATTGTGTGCCCAGACTTTTTCAGAATAATACCAGCCACTCCTCAGTGAGGGAACTCTCTCACCTAGGTAAGTGCATAGCTGAAGTTTTATGCTTTGCTTGCTCATGGTGGGTAATGTTTGGTTTATTTGATGAGTCTTGAATTTCTGTCATTCATTCATTTATTTTATTATCGAACTAATTTCAATAAGAGCATAGATCCATTAACTTTGATATTCATTTACATTGTTGATTAAACCATCAGTGATGACCTTCTCATTATTTTTAGCTTTTGTTTACTGCCAAGTATTCAGTACTTCATTTATGGATCTATGAGATATTCAGCTCAGCTTACTATTTTTGTCATCTGCAAATGATCATCATTATTGATTATTTGCTATTTATTTGATTTGTTAAAATTATTATCTGCTACCTTAGTTTACCAGCATTTCCTTACAATGAGTTACCACTTACAGTTTGCTACTGTTTGCCATGATTATTTGCACGCATATTTTGTGCATTTGTTGCATTCTGTCAAGTTCTTTTGCTTCCCCATTTGCTTTACTTATGTTGGCATGCACTTGCATGTTGGATGGCATATTGAAAACTTTTATTCATAGTGCTATCCACCCCAGACACCCAGTCTCGCTTTATTGTAAATATTTATATTGTCATGATTAATTGTCCAGTCATCCACTTTGCTAGAAACTTAGAAGTTCCTATGGCTGAGGCCTCATAGGAGTTACTAAATCCAAAAAATTATATAAATACTGTGTATCTGTAACATCATTCATACCTGTTTACTAGGTAATTTAGAGCTTCTGGTGTCTGGTCTGCTTGCCTATATTTAAGAATGTGTTAGAACTATCTCAATGGTTCTCTCTGGAAAGGATTGACAGGTCAGTTATTCATATATTCATGATTCCCTTTATATTCTCCCTTTCAGCACCCTGTCTTCCACTCAAAACAGCTTATCACCTGCCTGTCCATGCTTTCCTCCCATTTCACCCCTAATCCCCTTCAGCATTCAGCCTCAACAATCCTGCCTCATCTCATTGTCTCCCAAGTTTTCAGAGTACATCATTTAATTGCTTATTTTCTTTCATTGTCCTTCATTCTTCCACTTATAATAGAGCCATACTACAGCAATAGAGACAAAGGGCAACGTGTTTGTCCGACCCGCGTGAACCTTGGTCAACGCCAAGGGTTACAAGACACCATCCCCGATCCACTCCTGCACCTGCAGCAAAAATACTCCACAGCATTCCCTGCTTCCTTACACACACAGGCAATGAAAGCCCAGCCGATCTCAACACATGCTGGATCTGCATGAAACTTACATCTACACAAGAAACATCTAGTCAGGACACCACCAATGATCCGGTCACAGAAGGAACAGCGCGCACCAACACCAGAACCATCAGAGTGAACAGAGGCACCCCCAACACTGACACACTCAAATGCCCCAGGCACCCCAACACCTGCGCCCCCAGCACCTGCACCTCCCACACCAGCACGGCAGACACTACCAGCGGACTGCAAAGGCAAACAAGGCATACCTTCGTCATCCTCCGCAGCATCCAGCAATGCAATGAGAGAAAACACAAGCAACACTGCCTCATCATTCATCCCTACATTATGTAAAATCCATTTTATTAATAACTTTCTATTCCTTGCAGAATATAACATTATTCTCTAATGTGCACTTCATGCTTGCCTGCTTGTGTTCCCTCATGCTTGCTTGCTTGCTTATTCACATCTACTACTCATCTGATATCACTAGTCATGACCACTACTGCTCTGGGTGAGTGTAATGTACATAGTTATAGGCTGCATCTTGGTATATATGTGTACAATATTGCTATAGGTTAAGGCTCTTAACAATGACCTTAGTTGCCTATTATTCTTGGTTTTTTGATATTTTTGAATATGGTTTTATGGATTCATTCAGTTTGAGCTTTGGAGTATTGGTTGCTATTCACTTTGATTTGCTTGATTTCCTTTCAGGATTGTTTTTTATTTATTCATTTCCATTTGCTTGAGTCAGTTGTTTTGCATTATATTCATATGAATTGTCCTTTCATTAGCTAACTCTGATCTGATTTCTCTTATTTTTGGTTTCTGTTGGTTTAATTATATTCTTGCATCATGCCTTCTGCATGCATGATATGCTTCTGCATGTTAATTAAGTTTGACTTCCCCCTTTAAATTCAAGCACTTATCCTTTGGAACTTTCAGGATTTACTACCAATTTTGTAAGTTGAACTAATGCTTATTAATGATTTTTATCCTACAGCTTTCTGATCACCTATCCATGCTCTATTCCTTAGTTTGAAATCCTCAACTTGGTACTAACTAATTAGGTTAGGCTGCTTCTTGCTCTGGTTAGCTTCATCTTTTGGAACTGGATACTCTAAATTGTTCAGTTAGTTGCCCACCATACGGACTGCTGCGTAGATAAGATAACCACTTGCTTATCTAAAATATAGTTAAATTGAGACCAAACTCCTTTCACCTCAACTTCACTAATTGCGCTTCCACACCTTTTGTACCGTCATTTGCGTTCAAATTGGACACGTGTTGTCCCACCTGCGTGCGCCCGGTAACAATGACTCACATACGCCCACCAACTGCATCTTCCACCGCTGCACCATATGACCAACACACGGTACTTTAGTCATCAGAGAATTCAAATTGACACAGCACAACCTCAGAAAGGAGAAATTCATCTGCAAAGACTGACAAGCAAGTTTAAAGCACTGCCTTGACTGGGAGGGGTGGGCTGGCTGCTGATGAGGACTCAGAGGTTCATGGGCTGCCTGGAGGGGATGTGTATTATTCTTTCTGTGATGCCTTTCTTTTGGGTAACTTAGTTTCTTGTTTGGTCCGCTGCGGAAAAATTTCACGCTGGTGTGTCTTGTCTCAGGGTAGAGAAAGATTTTGTTAGTTGTCTTTCAAAGGATACTGGCAATCTGTTGTTGGTTGCTGTTGGATCCCTTACCAAAAGAGTTGATGAGTTGTCAAGGAGAATTGAGTTGGCAGCTGGCGGTTCTTCTGCCAACAAGCTGCTTGATGGGTCCATGACCTATGACTCTAGAGTCTCTTCTCACCCTGGTTTCTCACCTTGGTTGCCTCAAGAACACCCCACACCCCAGCAAGGCCAGAGTGCAGAGCATGATAGGAGGCACAAATGCCCCAGCACGCCAGACTGCAAAGACTGGCAAAACAATGGAGCGGAAAAAACTGGAAATTTATGCTTCAGGCAACTGATCATACAGCAGTTATGTTGGTCACAATATAGAACATACACATACATATATATACATAGATACATACTTATACATATACACTAGGAAAAAAAATAATACATATCCCTACAGATAAATTAAACTTCATCAGCCTAGTCAAAATTTAAAAAATTCCTCGTACATCAGATCAGCAAGGGCTTGCTTATAGCGAGTGATATCTGTCAACTGCACTATGTCAGCAGGCAAGCCATTCCACACACCAACACATCTCACACTGAAGGACCTACTGCAGACATCAGAGGAGCAAGGAGGAAACGCCAGCTTCAAACCATGACTTCTAGTACCAACTCTCGGTGCTATAGCAAACATAGTTAGCAAATCCTCTGAGTTTCCATGCAAAATTTTCCAATATTTGATCAGGTCTGCCCTAAAAAGCCGGCCCTTGATGGAAAACAAATCCAGGCTCCTCAAACGATCACCATAGTCCATGCCAGAAAGTCCATCAATAATTTTAGTCCATCCTCCCTGGGCAGACTCCAGCAGCCTGTAGTCCCCCACAATATCCAGTGTTCCAAACGCAGGATGCATACTCAAAAAGTGGACGAATATGCAAAATGTATGGGGACAGCATAAATTCCCGCGACCTGTAAAGAGTTGATCTCAACAAACAGTTGGCCAACCCACCAGCCTTTGCAGCCACCACACATATATGATGGTGGAATCAGAGACTGGTATCTACACTGATGCCCAAGTCTCTGTGTGTAGGAACAAACTTCAACGCTCTACCCTGCAGGACGTACTGGTTAGCTGGAACCAAAGCATCAAAATCAATACAACCTCTAAAAAAATGCAGCACAACACACTTATCTGGATTCAGTCCAAGGTTCCATGACCGTGCAACGGAGTCAACAGCATCCAACCTATTTTGCAGTGATTGGACACCTTGAGCGGCAGACTCAGTGTCTTTGCAAGAGTATCTCAAGTACATCTTGTAGTCATCAGCAAATGCCTTGATCTTGCATGAGAGACCACTAGAGATGTGATTAATATAAATCAGGAACAACAGCGGCCCAATGACAGAACCCTGAGGCACACCACTGGTCACAGCAACTGGGCTGCTCACGCTGCTATTCACACAAACGCTCATTACTCTGCCAGAGAGGAATGCAGAGATCCAGGCTAGCAAAAAATTGCAAACACCTAAGGATTCCAATTTGGACAGGAGCATGAGACGGGAGTTGGTAAGCCCCCGTTCATCATTCGTTTCCCTAATCGCAAGCCTTTTGTTTCAGACGTTGTTGTGCCGAGTGCCATACAAGATTTGAAACTTGTTCCATAGCTGTCGCTTGAGTGCGGAGATTGCTGGTTAGTGACCCTGAGGGGTTGTTATCAGGTTTTCCTCGCCTGGCTGTCGCCGTAGTACGCCGTGGGAGTGCGCCTGAACTTGACCGTCTATGATCAAGGACACGAGGTGAGAGGAGCACTGAGAGCACTCATCGAGTCTTGTGGGTGAGAAGTCTGGTGTAGTGTGGAAGGTATATGTGTGATCGTTGATTTATCTCGTCTCCTAAATTGGCATCAATGCGAGGGGTTTTGATTCTGGAACACTCTGTCCATTCTATTATCGGTTGTGCTGCGATCATTGTTTGAATTGTGTAGCCCTAACATTTGGCCGTTGCCGAAACATCCTATGAAGAAGTAGGGTTCCAGTGTTAGCCATATCACCTAGTAGTAAACTTTGTATGTTGACTAAGGATGTAAGTTTTTTTTTTCTCAAGCAACAAGCATTTAAAGTGCTGGCCCTCCTTTCTCAGCTTGGCCTTCAGAAAACAAGGATTAGAAGTTTCAACCCCGGAGTGTGAGGGCCTCATCATAACTGCGAGTTTCCCTAAATAATGCAAAAAAAAATAATCAAAAATTAACCAATGGACTCCTGAATGACCACACAGGTCTAATCCAGCAGGGGAGCACCTTACCTTATTCTCAAGGTAGTAGCAACGGTTCTCATATCGCCAAAACCTCAGGGGAAGATTTTTGCTGTGGAACCTGAATTCAAAGAAACGGGCAGCATAAACCCACACTATTTCATCCCAGAGGAGATACGTCTTGAAGTCTTCATCTGGCCTTACGATGGTGTCATCATTGGTTGTAGAGGTGTCCAAAGTGGGTTTAATAATCATGAATACTTTGGTACTGGGCTATAACGGGAAATGAACCACTAAGTTACCTACTGAATAACCAAGAGGTATTGTAATGTTTAGGCAGGTACACATCTGCAGTCCTAAGGTGTCCTTATTGTTGTGGCATGTCTGGTGGTGAAGTATAAGGGTTAAAGTTGTAGCTACTTTTCATTCCTATCCAAGAGAGGTGACTGGACCTTAGCATAGTCAATTGCTCTCCTCATTCATAGTACCAACAGTTGCTTGGACTGGGATTGGCGGTGGACACGCGGAGTTCTGTGAGTGGAGGGCACTCAAATCCGTTAGCATTGAACAGCGGGAATTTTAGAATAGACATACGACGGTTCTCGCATGTGTGGAAAGCTTTGGATGTTTGTCGGCGGGGTGCTATGATCCGTATCATTAGCGAGGGGTCCGTTTTAAGATCACTGCTTGCGTGAGCTGGTGGAAGGTCACTCGCATGCTGAGGTAGTTGCTCGTGTTTCCGGTCTAGGTACAACCGTCGTCGGACTCATGGTATGTGCGTGTTTGTCTAATTTACCAAGTGTTCTCGTTCACGCTCGTCCTGTTGATAGGTCGCCGTCAATCCGTGGATCTCAGGGGTCAATCTTATTGATGGCTATAAATACATAATTCGCCAAATATGATGTGTGATTTTAGAGAGATGACTGGTCTATCGATAATCAGTGACCTACAATAAAGGTGTAACACTAGTCATGGGATACGGTGGTCTCGCACGCTCAATGGACAGGTAGATATCCGCTATACAAACAAGCCAATTAGGCGATCAGTTGGTTTTGTGTCCCATAACAAGCCGGTATGACTCACCACATTAAATGCCTTTGAGAAATCCAGCATCACAACATCCACAATACATCACTCATCAATCCACCTTCCAACATCATCATAGGTCAGCAGCAATTGGTCCTCAGTGCTACAGCCTCTCCCAAAACCATACTGATGAGGTGATAAAATATTATTGCTCTCAAGATACTCAGTCATCCGTGATACAACTTTCTCTCCATTGATTTACAGCAAACTGATGTCAAGCTCACAGGCCTGCAATTCAGAGGATCAGTGTGAGCCTTGGCCTTGAATATTGGTACAACCAATGATCTGCTCTAGGCTTCAGGTACCATTCCTGTCCTCAATGACTTTTGAAAAATCAAACAAAGAGGGAGGGAGAGCTCAACAGCACAGCTCCTTAGCAGATGTGGATGGAGGCCATCTGGACCTACACTGGAACTGGGATCAAGAGCAGAAAGGACATGCTGGACCTCCAACCTAGGAAAGTCAACATCCGCCAAACTCCCCGCAAAGAACTGGAAAGGGGTTGGGTGGGTTGGAGCTGCACTAAGGATGACTCCCAAAAAAGAAGCAGCAATGACTTTGCACATCCTACCAGGATCCTGCACTATCTCACCCGTCGGCAAGCAGAAAGGACCCACAGCTGGACGACCAATCTTTTTATTTCTCACATAAGCATGAAACAGCTTACGGTTATCAGGCCTGTTAAGTAAATTAGACTCGTAATTCTTCCTGGAGTCAATGTTGTGGGTGCCTGCACTTCTTGACCCGGCAACCCCACTACCGCTCGAAGTCAGGATGGTCACAGAGGCAGCAGGTCGTCCAGGCCAGTATAGGCTCGGTGGGTCTGCTGGGGTACAGGACCACACAACAACTCTCACAAAACGCCACACACCAGGTTTCAATATAGAAATAGGTTAATAACAGGATTATTATTCACCACTTTATATTCAATAAAACTCAGTTCAGAAAAGCACTTCAAAGCTACACTTTAAATACAGGGATTCACGGCGCTAGTAACGCACACGATATTCAGTCACTGGCGGTACTGAATCAAAACAGAATAGCGGTATGGAGAACGTTGAGTAACGGAGCAATGAAGATAATAAGTAAGGAGCGACGGAAGGAGCCAACAGAGGCATGGGCTGACCTCTTTTAGGGACAGCTCTAAATCAACTGTCGGTTCACCCACACGTGCATCTCTATATAGCCAACCAGCCACACCCCTTACATCATGGAAATCAAATAAATAATTAATATAATAAATATTGCCGAAAATAAGTGAAATGAACAATGATAATTAATAAAACCTAAAGTGCAATATAAATAATGAGTAATAATCATTATTGGGGCTCTAATTGCGCTGAGATTGCCGGCAGTCCTCCATGAAGTGGCCATAGCTGCCACAAGAGGGACACAAATTGTCATGAGGGTGTCCTCGGCCATGTCCTCTTCCTACGATGCACCACGTCCACGGCCAGCTGGTCCTCCACGACCGCGCCACGATCCACGCTGGGGTGCGGTAGAACGGCACTGGGCAGCTTAGTGTCCCGGCTTGCCACAGGAGTAGCAATGCAGTTGGTGTTGACCAAATGATGGGGCTCTCTCATCTGATGCTTGAGCTGGCGTCGGGTTGGGTGGGGCACAAACTCCAATAGTGCAAAGTCTCCATATGGCTTCCGTGGTCCGTTAGGCTATCAGAAAGAGCCACTGCAAGTGGCAGTGCCGTATCCAGGGTAGGGTTGGGCATCGTCAGAAGATGAGCCTCCACAGCACGGCGGACCTCTGGACTGAGAGACAGCATCAACTTGGGCATGACCACTGCCTTCACACCATCGCCGAACGCGGCTGTAGCTAGGGCCTCAAGCCTCAGCGCATACACTTGGAGGCTCTCGCTGGGTCGCTTCGAAGCCTGCAGAAAAACTTCCTGCAGGGACCAAGGGATGCCTTGGCTTGCCTTGCAGCAACTGATAATCATTCTCTTCACGCAGTCGTAGTCCGTAGTTGTTGCTCCAAGGGCACTCAAAGCCAGGCAAGGCTCTCCAGCAAGAAAGTTATGTAGAACTAAAACCCAGCTTCTCAACTTAGGTCCATAGAGAGACGCTGCATAGATTTCAAATAGGGTGAAAAAATCTTCAATTGTATAGCTTCTGTCACTCATATTGTAGACTGGTGGTGGTGGAACAGTTACCTGGCAAGCACTTGTGATCGCTTCTGTTACCAAGCGTAGTGCTGCGGGGTTTTCCTTCATCCCGTTATAGCTTCAGGTGAAAAGTTAAACTTCCGACTCCAATTGTGGGTGCCTGCACTTCTTGACCCGGCGACCCCACTTCCGCTCAAAGTCAGGATGGTCACAGAGGCGGCAGGTAGTCCAAGCCAGTATAGGCTTGGTGGGTCAACCGGGGTACAGGACCACACAACAACTCTCACAAAACGCCACACACCAGGTTTCAAAATAAAAATAGGTTAAAACCAGATTATTATTCACCACTTTAGATTCAATAAAACTCAGTTCAGAAAAGCACTTCAAAGCTACACTTTTAATGCAGGGATTCACTGCGCTAGTAACGCACACAATATTCAGTCACTGGCGGTACTGAATCAAAACAGAATAGCGGTATGGAGTGTAGGTGATAGCGAAATGCCCACCCAAGCTGTTCAAGTGGCAAGGTCATGGAGCCTGCCAAACCAACACCAACTCCGCACACACCAACCCGGGTTATGACCACTGGGACCAGGCTCACCTGGGCTATAGAATAAAACCGGGCACCCCG
>SDVV010022894.1:0-12857 GCA_016164225.1 Gammarus roeselii | reverse complement strand
ATGCTGCTTGAATGGACACCAAATCCCCGTGATGGTGACATTTACCAGTCATGGTGCTTAAATGGACACCAAATCCCCGTGATGGTGACATTTGCCAGTCATGCTGCTTGAATGGACACCAAATCCCCGTGATGGTGACATTTGCCAGTCATGCTGCTTGAATGGACACCAAATCCCCGTGATGGTGACATTTACCAGTCATGGTGCTTAAATGGACACCAAATCCCCGTGATGGTGACATTTGCCAGTCATGCTGCTTGAATGGACACCAAATCCCCGTGATGGTGACATTTGCCAGTCATGCTGCTTGAATGGACACCAAATCCCCGTGATGGTGACATTTACCAGTCATGGTGCTTAAATGGACACCAAATCCCCGTGATGGTGACATTTGCCAGACATGCTGCTTGAATGGACACCAAATCCCCGTGATGGTGACATTTGCCAGTCATGGTGCTTAAATGGACACCGAATCAGAAATGTAATGTTAGAATTGTACAGCCGAGTAACTAAACTACACACCGACATCAAAACTACCTGTCAAAACCTGTGTTGATCAGTAAATTATTTTGTGAATTTGCGTCAACAAACTTTCTCTGCACTCTATGCACAGTCTATACGTAAATGAAATGTGTTCTGCTTCAACAGTGAGTTTCTCTAATTGTTATATCAACGAAGACTAAGTCGTCAAATGTGCGTAAATATCATTTGGCTCCTCATCCCCCAACCCCAAAGTTTATCGCGAGCCCGGCAAACAACTCTAAGCATCACATGTATGTCTCTTAGACCGCATGCGTCTCTTGGCCGAGTGCTCTCAGACCATTGTATAGGTCTCTGACCATTGCAAATCTCTCGAAACCGTGTTTCATTATCTGACCCGAGGAAATGTCTCGTTGGTCGTATCGCGAGGCGAAAAGCTGCGCATTCGCATGGTAATTCAGCATGCAAGTGGCTCTGACAAATTCGGTTGTCTCCTATACGTAGGTATGTGTTTCTACCCGTCAGTTTGGGAATAAACCCTTGGAATTTCCTCCATAAAGTCCCAGTAAATGTGTTTGAATTATTAAATTACCCAGACCACCACATAATCTACAAACCCTTCTAATAGATTACTTCTTAAACTAATCTAATACACAACAATGCTCGCTAATCAATTCATAAACACTCAAATCCAGGGAAAGCCTAAAGGCTTATGTTTAATGTGTGTTAGATGATGCTTGATCATTCCTACACCTGCCAATTAATGTGGAATGTTTTAATGATTCGTGCTCTTTGAAACAATTCTATTGCAGAGGAATTTTTGAAAATCGGTCAAAATCAATCAAGTTAAACTATTTTGTGATTCATTCTATTGTGCGGGTCGCTTGTTCAAAAGTCCCTCAAGATAAATTATTTGATGACTCCGAAAACCCGTTGATACCATTGAATCACCACTAAATTAGAAGATGCCGGCACTTGTTCAATTTTTTTTTGCAGTGAACATGCAGCTTGAGAAGATAAAACGATTCTTGCTTACCTTGACACTTGGACCTTCTTCACTATTGAGAGCAGGTCACAGCGTGGCTGCCACCTGGCCCACATCCGTTGGGCACTCTCCACTTGTGCTGCGTCACCAGCATTTGATGGTTGTAGCCACACTCGCCAGTCGGATCTAGGCCTGTCGTCGCGGTTGAGCAGAGAGTTGTCCCCTTATTCATTGATTATACATGTTAGGGGTCGATTTGGAACAGAGCTAAGGTACTTGTCCAGTCGGCTCTTGAACCTCAAAATGTTTGCCGTAACTGATAATTCCGGCGCCGTTTGATCTAACGTATTTCCAATGGCAATCGATTGAGTAATCGAGGAGCCCGGCACGTGCTGTTTGCATTGCTTTACCGCTCATCAGTTTTGGCACTTTGAAGCAACACATTCTGCCAATCCTTGCCTGGCTTCTTATGGTCATTTGTTGTCATAAATTTTTTGTTTACAATTACCGTGTAGCCTTCAAAAATTTTCCAACCGTTTATGACCATGAATCTTTCAAAACGTCTTTGTATTGGGGATAGCCCCAATATGTTTAATCTGTCATAATAGTCCATTCCCTATACCTCCGTAACATAAGAGGTGAAGTTCCTTTGCAATGCTTCAAGTTTATTCAGATCTTTCTGTTTTTGTGGGATCCAGAGAGGCGAACCCCATTTAATGACTGATTGGATTAGTTGTTTGCTAAGAGTCAACATTGTCTTTTTATCTCTATCCAGAAAGGTTTTCATGGCCCATGAACACAGTCTTCTGCAACTGATCTCATCTTAGCTGTTTGTAAATGAAAAAAACATTCTTTTTCATCAGCAGCCTGAATCCCGAAAGTTTTATTTTTCTTCAATAGCTGTGTTATTGCTGGAATGAGATGAAGGTTTGGGTTTAGGTCAGAATTTTTTCCACATCTCAGTGATTCAAGTTCAGTGTTTTCGCCAGCCTACTTGAAGATTTCTTTCAAATCAGTTTGAATCTTTTCTACATCTCTCAAGTTCTTGACAATTCCCAGTACTCTGGTATCATCTGCAAAGCAAGAGACTGATGAATGTGGACAGTTTCTGCACAGATCATTACCCAATATTAAGAAAAGCTAAGGGCCAATCACAATGCCTTGTGGGACCCCACTAAGCACTTCCACTGGTGCAGAGGTTTCTCCATTTGCTACCCCTCATTGAGTTCTGCCTTTAAGAAATATTTTGATCCATTTATAAACATTTTTTTCAATATTTGCATTATATAGCTTTGATAACAGTATTCCGGGATCTACTTCGTCGAAGGCCTTGGTAAAATCAACATAAATCACATCCACATTTGATTCATCACACAATGCATTCATTGTTTCGTCATAGTGTTCCATCAGTTGGGTCAACGTGCTTCTCTTACTTCTGAAACCATGTCGCTTGGAGTTGAATCCAATATTCGTCCTTTCATTACCCTTTCAAAGATTTTGACTGCATGTGATGTCAAAGAGATTGGTCTGTAATTTGATGGGCTTGTGAGGCTACCTCCTTTTGCTAGAGGGATGATGGCATGTTTCATGGTCAGTGGGGTATCGGAGGTGTCCATGCAAGGACTTCTGCCACAACATTTGTAGTAGTCATGACAGTACGTGCTTGCATTGTTTCAACAGAACAGTTGGGTTGACACCTGGTCCGGATGCACTATTGCTATGTATGTCGTCAATTGCTTGTGCAATTTCAGAGATGTCAATGTTAAAATCCCTCAATGAAAATTCCGAAGGCAATTTCAGGATTTGGCTGAGTAAGCATTTCACTCAACAACTCGCTCATTAGTTGTTTTTCATCTACCAGTTGACCGAATTCATCAATTAAGGGGTCAATTGTAGTTTTTGAGTTTGAAAATTTGACTGCATAAGCAAATAAAAACTTAGATAAAAAAAAAAAATCAAAAGTTTCATTTTCATTTTCTATTCTCTCTTGATCATGTGAGTCTTTCGTCCGCTTTCAATCGGGACGATAGCTTCTTCTTGCTTTCTGCGTTTAACAGGGTTTACTTCTATGCAATGTTCTTTCTGTTCAATTGCTAGTTTTTTCACGAGTGCTTTTCTTGCTGATTAGTACTTGCTTCATTTTTTATCTTTTAGTTTTGGGGATACATGTTGTCAACACACTTGAAACAGTATATCATCGAAGTTATTTTTGGGGATACATGTTGTCAACACACTTGAAACAGTATATCATCGAAGTTATTTTTGGGGATACATGTTGTCAACACACGTGAAACAGTATATCATCAAAGTTATTTTTGGGGATACATGTTGTCAACACACGTGAAACAGTATATCATCGAAGTTATTTTTGGGGATACATGTTGTCAACACACTTGAAACAGTATATCATCGAATTTATTTTTTGGGGATACATGTTGTCAACACACTTGAAACAGTATATCATCGAAGTTATTTTTGGGGATACATGTTGTCAACACACGTGAAACAGTATATCATCGAAGTTATTTTTTGCTTCCTCCACAATGTTTGCCTGATCAACGAGTTGTTTACAGTCAATATTGGACAGTGATTTGTGAATATATACCCAATTTATATTTGCAATAAAGAAGTTCAGTTTCCGAAAGTCATGTACGCGGATAAAAAGTTGATTCTGTGTCCCTTCTAAGTTGGTCAGCATCTAGACTTATTTCTATCACAATGTAACCTGATAGTGCAGTTTCAGTTATTTTAATGCATTTTATTTTCTCTAATGAATTAAAAAACACTAGGTGCAAGATTTTGTTATTTCGTGTTGCTTTTTCAATCATTTTTTGTAAGAAAATATTTATCTGCTAATTTTAATCGTTTTTCAGCTTGATTTGTTGCAGCATCGTGTTTCTTTTGCCAATGATATCGCTACCAGGTGCTGCCGCTTGATCATTATTCAACTATTTGATAAAATAAAAATCTAAGTCACCGCAGAGAATTATTTCAAATTCAGTCTGATCAATGTTTGACATGTACGTCCGTAAGATTTCAAGAACATCTTCAAAATGTAGAAATTCATAGTTTGGTGGTCTATACACTATATTTATTATGGTATTAAGCTTTTCAACTTTAACAAAAAGACACTCGTAGTAATCATTGGAAAACTTCAACTCTTCACTGCTTCTAAGACCATCTTTTACATAGACTCCAGCAACATCACATTTCCTATTTGTGCGGTCACTTCTGAAAAAAGTCTAATTTTCAATGTAGAGCTCGGCTGACGTAACATTCCATTTAGGTGTGTCTCAGTCAAGCCAATTAAGAGTGAATCACTATCAGATTGAATATCTTAGATCAACTTTATTTTGCTTGGTCGAGGTGTTGGAGCTTTGTCAGTCGTAAGGATCACCAAGTGGCATCATTTTTGTTCATTGCTCATCGAATTTTAGTGGCCATCAAACCATTGACCAATCAAGATATGCATGACATTCAATCGTAGATATTAGGCTCCAACATTTTTAAAAGAACACGCCTGAGCGTTTATCTTATAATTCTCGTACCGACTCTTCAAATCTGAGTACGGTACTCTCCTATCCGCGCCTCATTCAGATTTGTCCTATTCTCTCAATTTGTAAGTACTTCTCTTTTTCAGTGCATCACAAAATAATACTGTACGTAAATGCCTCCAGTCTTTTACTCTGCTCATGTCTAGAGTTTCATCAATCGTATTAGATTCTTTCTTCAGGTAGCACCACCCAACTCGTAATTGCTTTTGAGATGCGCCATCTATTAATTAGTGGCAGCTTCTATCTCCCGACTGGCAGTTGGTGAACGCACTTACCCTATGTGACTCCTTCTAGTATACACCTAGTGAAAATATGACTATATTTCTTTACCGTCTTCATTCCTGCAACCATAATACAACGTATCGTTTTGTGCTCAAGAAATTCAAGATGTGCTCACATATCAAATAAAAATTTAGAATGTGTCAGCGTGCGTTTGGATACTACTGTGACAACAGTTGTAGGCTTAGGAACGTCATCGCGATTGCAAATATTGTGAAAGTCATCTCATTTGTCATAAATTCAAAGTCAAGAGAAACTCCAATAACCACACCAGGACTACATTCCTGTTCTTCCTTGGAGCTTTGTCAGTCGTAACGGATCATTATACCCAGTGGCAGCATCACCTGCTGTATTGATTTGAAGCGACTCATAAATCCCGTAAATCACCGTAACCATGATACAATGCATTATTTTTTGGTTCGACAACTCAAACATGATTATGAAGTGCAACCAAATAGGTTAGCACTGACTTGCGTTTGCATTTCCTCAAAACGTATGGTATCTTCGATGCGATGTCATTGAAGAAACCCTGAGATAGATTATGATATAGATAAATATACAGACATTAGGCCGTATACCCAGCATGGGGGGAGGGGTGGGGCGATGGAAAAGCGCACCTCACACTAATTTCATGCACTCACACAAACAATTTTAACCCTTTTCTGCTAAAGGGTCCAGGCGGGAAACCCGCAACACACCCTCTGGGTTAGGAGCGCTGTTCTAGATCAGGGTCAGCAGCAAGGCCCGACAGCTTTTATGGTTTACCCTTGCTGCGCCATATTGCAACGCTGCAGCAGACATGAACATATTGCAAAGTTCCAGCAGACCATAAAAGTAATGACGAGACAATTGGAAAAGCTGAAACTAAATGTGCTCGTATTTACTGCTTGTATGTGCATCAATCAGGCACACCCACATTCCCTAGTGAATGCTCCCTTACGCCTACCACTTCCCTCCCATTGAACACTCTACAAGCTACCTCTCGTCACCCACCCCCTCCTTTCACCTCCCGTCACCCACCCTCTCCTTTCACCTACCGTCACCCACCCTCTCCTTTCTCAGTGAATATTCTCCAAGCAACTCCCCGTCGCCTTCTGCTTCCCACTCATACCATCCTCTACGCGGAGATGCTTTAGGCAGCGATATGCGACCGGGGACTGGCAATAGCAAGTGGGCAAATAGCGGTTAACAGGAAGATGACTGGGTACGGGCTAACGATAGCAACAGTAGAGGAGGGACACTGCGCCCTGCAAATTAAGAGCTCGTACGACCCACTAAAGCAGGAAAAAATTGGTTCGGTGTGTTTTTATGTTGGCGATAGTACTGTGAAGCACCAAAACAGGGAGCGGAAGGCGAATAAGAAAGTGCTCTGTCGTCCCGGTGCCACTTTGCAAGCCCTCACCAACCGAGTTGAAACGCTGAGCACCCAAAAGAACGACCTCATTATGGTTCAAGTAGGTTTAGAGTACCTGCAAGTCCATACGCCTCTCCAACTATTTAACCTAGAAGCGTTTCTTGATAAATTCAAAAACCCTATGTAAGCGTTAATAAATAAAACAAGCAGTGATGGCATTATTAATGTCATTTTGCCAATGATGAACGTCAAAAACAAGATGCAAGACAGGATTAAGTACATCAATCGTGGTATGGAAAAGATAGCCAACGAAGAAGAACTAAGCTATTTAAATGCAGAAACATGCTTCTGAAAGAAGACTTGAAATATTCCAGCATGATGGATGGCATCTCAATGTGCGCGGCATAATGCAGTTCAGCATCCTACTTAGTGAAGGATGCCACAAAAAAAAATGCTAAATCGACTAAACGCAACCCAAAAAGATTCTATGCATATGTGAATGAGAGGCGTGTTGTTGGAAACATATCACAACATACCACACGTGTTGGAAACATATCACAACAAGAAACAGTCCATGATGAGCAGAGGAAGAGAACCGGAAACGAGATCACACAAGAAACAATAGGAAATACTTAACACTGGACCAAAATTAGTAAAACAAAGAGCAAGAATTCGTGCACCACCAAGGCAAACCCCTGACAAAAGAACTGAGTCAGGCAGCAAAAGCATTTATGGTATTGAAACGAGTGACTCTCGGCGCAGCTCAACAGAAGACAAGTCAACCAAAACAGATAGGAGAGGATAAATACAAGTTCTACTATGAAATGTTTAGTCACTAACGCCCAAGATGGCTTCTTCAAGCTATAGTGACAAAACAAATTTTGCATAGTTAGAATTTACGAGTCGCGGCTGGACATGAATGTTCGGAATTTTCAGGCAGAAATAGGCCTTCAAAGACTCGGGGCCTCCAGTGTAGACAAACCCTCTCCACGCATGAGAGGTGGAGGGTCAGTGTTTTATGTCAACGAAACCCTTCGTCCAATACTTCGCAGAGTAATAGGAACAACATTTTATGATGTAATTCAGACCGACATAATGCCCTCTGATGGGATATTACTGAAAATTGTACTAGTAAACCGAAATCCGGCAGGCTTAGACGACTCGTTAATAATAACATAATAAAACAGTATGTAGAAGAACTAACCAGAGGACCAAGCATCTTGGACCTTGTTCTATAGACTGAAGAACTATATAGTAGAACTGGTTACAGTTAAAGAAAAATATGTCATCACCATACTATTGAATTCCAAATCACAGCAAACCGAGCTAGGTATGACATCAATTTTTGAAGATTCAATTTTGACGGCTTGAAGTACTAAATCACAAACATAGACTTAGGGTACCAATTCGGTGGCAGGACTTCTGATGAATGCTTTGCGTATCTTAGAGAAAGGGTGGTGTAAGCAAACAGGCGGTACATCCAGGCGAGAAAAGTATAGATAAACAATCCCTCTTGACAGAATAATGAAGTTCAAGAAGCAATTGCTGGCCGATAGACGTTGTGTCAAGTCCACAAAACTAATCAACACCAGAGTTAGAACGAGTGCATATGCGGGCTGGTAAAAGAGTGACGGGAGGGGTCAGAAGCGTCATGAGAAACAGGGGATTTTATTTTTTTGCTAAATCGGCTATACGCAGGTGATCTAGAATCGTCCGATGCGGACATGTCTATGATACTTAACGAATACTTTGTAACCGATTTCAAAGATGAGAATATGAATAAAATTCCACTAGTAGAACTGCTGGAGAAGTGCAACCGTTGGAAAATATTCACCTCCTTGTTGGTAAAGTAGAGGAACAACTAAGCAAACTACTTGTATCCATGAATGTTTCTGAACCTCTCCGAAATCATAAGTGGTCCACTGTCAGAGGTTTTTAACAGGCTTATGACTACTGGAATCATTCCAAAAGATTGGAAAGCAACAAACATCACAGTCATATTCAAGAAGGGTACTAGGGAAGAGCCAGGAAACTATAGATCAATCAGTCTCGCATCTGTGGTCGGCAACACCTTGGAAAGATTGACAAAAACAAGTGAAACATATCACCTCAAGAGACACACGTCTCATCAAGAAAACCCATCACGGTTACATAAACAAACCTAGCTGCCTGTTTAATCTCCTGGACTTTTCAATAAGGTCACCGAGATATACGTTGAAACCAAAGATGTCGACCTTATTGATCTTATCGTTCAGAAGGCGTTTGATAAGGTCCGCCATGAACGCCTACTTAGAAAGTGGAGGCGCTTGACATGACTGGAAACGTGGCCAAGTGGCTTCGAAATTTGCTCACGGGCCGCGGCAAGGAAAAAATCAGTGGTCTCCTGTATCGTCAAGAGTACCCCAGGGCAGTGTTCTAGGGCCCTTCTCTTTATCATCAACACAAATGTTTTCGACACCGATATCGTCGGCAAGTTATCCTACTTTGCTGATGACACTAAACTCTGCCACGAAAAGGGACTGTGAGCGAGATCGCAAAGGGATCTTAGTAAATTAGTCAACGGGATAAGTTGCAAATGAACTTTAATATTGAAAAATGCACTGTAATGCAGATCGGATCACAAAATCAAAATTCTGCTTCGGTAATGGCAGACCAGCATATGACTGAATTGGAACAACGAAAAGGCCTGGGCATATTAATCACAAAAGATTTCAAGTGGAGAAAACAAGTGGAAGCTAGCTACAAGAAAGGCAATGGAGTTTTTGGCTTTATATCTAGAAGCTTCCTCTACAAGTCCAGGAACATCGTGCTTCCTTTGTATGCTTCACTCGTCAGGCCCTAAATGAAATTTTCAGTAAATTTTGGGTCCCTCACCTAAGAAGGGATATTAATAAAATGAGAAATGTTCAGCACCGAGCAACAAAAATTATTCCGGAACTGAAAAATAAAACATACCCGTCAAAACTCGACGAACTTAAACTGATTTCAGTTGAAAGAAGATGACTTAGCGGTCAGTTAATTGAAACCTTCAAATACCTAAACGGATTTACTAGAGCTAGTCCTGAGGGCCTCTTTGATCGAGATTATAACTATATGAACAGAAATTATGGACAAAAACTGCAGCTAAAACTATTCTGAACATCAGTGACCGAGAACTTCTTTCCAATCAAGATACCATAAAATTAGAACCGTTTACCACATGATGTGGCAAACAGTAATGACGTAAACGCATATAAAAACCACCTCGTCAATTACTGGGAGAATAATCCACCCCTCACTAATAAAATGTGACATTAGGACTTTTGCTACCAAGGTGGCAACGACCTCCTTTGGAGCCTGCAGCATCCGGCAGCCCGTGAACGATGGGCACCTCATCTAGGCTTGGGCTAGTTGAACTGTAAATTTACGTTTGGAATACTCCTGGAATGGACTCTTTAGTCCTTCCCAGGCCAGTAACAGGGTTCTCCCTTACGCATGTCTATCCAGTTTTTCGAAGAGACGCAAAGGGTGGGGGGCAGCGTCAAAACCCATCGGGGCAGCGTCAAAACTCATCGGGGCAGCGTCAAAACCCATCGGGGCAGCGTCAAAACCCATCGGGGCAGCGTCAAAACTCATTCGTTCACAACCATTCTTCACTCACGCCAATCCAATGCCCTTTCTATCGCTGCCTCTACACTGATGTCTCTCCTACCTACCGCCTGCTTCATGCCATCTATCCACCCAATTTTCGGTCTACCCGTAAGCCTACGTCCACTCTCTTTCACTTTCGTCACCCATTTTACCAATCTCCCATCGTCCATTCTCATCATGAGCCAGACCCATCTCAGAACACGTGAAATAACTCTGTCCTCATGCCTCCTCATCATCTCAGAACACGTGAGTCTACTCTGTCCTCGTGCCTCCTCACCATCCCATTCTAATTCGAACAACGTCTCCATGGAACCTATCTCTGAGCGTCCCTCCAGCTCTGTTCTTGAAATATTTATTCTCGAAAACATTCAGCTTTCTCTCTCTTCTACTCACACCTCCCTTCTATTTGCCCCCGAAGAACTCAGCCGGGTTAACTACAGCCTCATACAACCGTCTTTTTGCTGCCCTACCCAACATCCTACAGCTCATTACGCTCTTCAGTGCACCCAACACTTTACACTCTTCCTTCACTCGCGATTGCACCTCAATTTCCATTAGTTCAGTCTTCTCTGCATGAGAGCTCATGTACTTCAAACATTATTTATTTAGGAGGACCCTAATTCTGCTCGCATAAGCCATCCTCGATCGTTTCATGTTTTTATTTCGATCCACGTAAACTCGCAGCTTCCTCTTCTCACACATATTGATATAACCCGAAACTATCCTTCACAACTTTGCTTCTGAATCTGCCACCATAGCTGTATCATCCGCAAATATCAACTGACTCCACTTCCAACTCCGTACATTAGCTCCTAATAGCTACAGCTATTAGGAGCACATGTACACTAAAGAGTGTAATGAGCTGTAGGACGTGGGGGGTGGGAGCAAAGAGAGGGCTGTATGAGGGTTTTGTTGTCCCATCTGTGCTCTACGGAGCTGAGACTTGGGGGGTGAGAGCAGAGGAGAGGAGAAAGTTGAATGTTTTCGAGATGAAATGTTTGAGGAGCATGGCTGGAGTAACGCTGAGAGACCGGATCACCAACGACGTGGTTCGAATCAGAACAGGGATGATGAAGAAGTTGGAGGACAGAGTGGATTCACGTGTTCTGAGATGGTTCGGGAACATGGAGAGTATGATGAAGGGAGATTGGTGAAAAGGGTGAAGAATGCGGAGGCGAGTGGTCGCAGGCCTAGAGGTAGACCGAAATTTGGGTGGATGGATAGTGTGAAGCAGGCGTTAGGAAGGAGAGACATGAATGTGGAGGTGGTGAGAGAGCGTGCAATGAACAGGCGTGAGTGGAGAATGATTGTGAATGGTTGATTTTGACGCTGCTCTGATGTGCTTTCCCGCCCTTGGCATCCCGCTGTCGGGATGATCGTGGGTGGAGGGGGGGCAGGTCATTATGACGCGGCGGGGGTAAACCAGTGGAAACTGTCGGGCCCTGCTGCTGACGACGGATCCTCGGACTGCACTCGTGACCCAGAGTGTATGTTGAGGGGTACCGGTCGGACCCTTTGGCACAAAAGGGCGAAGTTGTGAGAGTGTGAGCGTATGAGGGTGTAAGGTGCGCTTTGCCGTCGGCCACCCCCCTTTCTGGGGGATGCGGCCTAGTGTCTGTATCTGTATCTGTAGCTCTAAGCCTCGACCCGTATCACTGGTTTTCACCTCCCCGACCACTCCATCCATGTAAAGATTGATATGTAAGGAATACAGAACGCAACCTTGTCTCACCCTCTACCACTCCCCATCTCGTTGCAACACACGTCGCTGTCTTGTTCCAGCACACGCCGCTCCTCACTCAAGGACGGTATACTCTTTCCGGCTTGGCTTAGGTAGACAAGTGCATTCCTATCTTCCCTATAATTTCGATCTTAGGTGCTGACAGAGTGCCGGTTTGGTGTGATATCCCAAGCCCACTGGCTTGAGGGTGGCGGCATAGACCGTTGCACCTACGGAGCTCTATTTGTCTGTCAAGCAAAACCATTTTTAATCAGCTGTAGGTAGTTGCTACGATTGATTGGCTTTGCGCTTTTATTCAACTCAATCCTGCGTAGAAGTAACTTTGCGTCGCTGCCGCGCAACCGTCTCGCATTCAAATTAGACCCGTTTAAAATCGTCGATATCTATCTCCGTTAAGCTTTGATAGATATTGCGCTTGGGAGAAGCAAGTCATCATTTGTTCAATACCACAAGTTTCTCATTTTATTTCTTACACGTAAATGTATAACCCGTTTCTCGCCCAAAATACTCATTACTCCATTCATATTTTTCACCGGCATCATTAAACCGTTTACTGATTGAATTCGATGTTGTATGAATATAACATCGCAAATAGTTTAGTCACTCCTGAAACGGAGAAAAAAAGGTACAGTTCAGGGCAGTAGAGAGCTTGCCTCCCCCACAGGCCCAGCTTTGCCCTGCGAGGGCATCATTCCGTTACCTTTCACAGCTTTCGTGCAGTACCCTTAACTCAATGCCACCTGCGTTCGCCTCATATCATGAAAGTGACTTGTTCTCTTATAAATACTCATACAACCTTATCAAAGGTAAAAAATATACATATATATATGGTAT
>SDVV010022893.1:0-12858 GCA_016164225.1 Gammarus roeselii | reverse complement strand
GCGGGCAAACTGCTTCTCTCCTGGTCATGTCTTGAAGTTAGTACAGCTTGTGCCGCATCGCCAGCCACCTCGCGGAGAAGGCGGGCAAACTGCTTCTCTCCTGGTAATGTCTTGAAGTTAGTACAGCTTGTGCCGCATCGCCAGCCACCTCGCGGAGAAGGCGGGAAAACTGCTTCTCTCCTGGTCATGTCTTGAAGTTAGTACAGCTTGTGCCGCATCGCCAGCCACCTTGCGGAGAAGGCGGGCAAACTGCTTCTCTCCTGGTCATGTCTTGAAGTTAGTACAGCTTGTGCCGCATCGCCAGCCACCTCGCGGAGAAGGCGGGCAAACTGCTTCTCTCCTGGTCATGTCTTGAAGTTAGTACAGCTCATATGGGCTCGTCAGATAGTCTAACTCAAGATGAGACTCTAAATTTATCTGTAGTTCTGGACCAACAATCAAGGCCGTTATTGATGAGATTTTGGCACTTCCTGGTGAGAAAGTGGATCACGTGACTTTGGAACCAACTGTTTTGGAGCGTTGAATGTACAAATAGAGAATCTAATCGTCATATGCACATATACGGCTTTGTTTTCTCATAACGTCATGCTACATTGTCCATGAATTAGGGCAACGTATCATGACGCAGACTCTCACTGCCTCCGGTGCAAAACGTGTATGTGCATACGTTGTACATATTCGGGCATCAAACATCTAACATACTGTTATTTGTGGTACAGAAATAATTACAGTAATCGATTATTCAAAACACATAAATATATTGAAACAATGTTACACCGCTTGATGGGAAATCCGTGTTTCATCGGAGGAGGACCCTGATTGCGCCACTTAAAACTGCGTGATTACAACGTAGCGACACTATTAATATAAAAGGTGAATTTCAAAAACATTTGAAGCAAATGCTCAACAACATGTGTCCACGTCATGACATGGTTTCAATACATCATATATTTATGACAGACGTCTTGTTCTGCGTCGTCGGTCTTCACGTTGAGATATTTATTCTAATGCATTTGGTATCATCCCCACTCCATTCAGATAAATCATTTCTTATGTCTGCTTTTTCGAAAATTTACAGAATTTTTGCCTAGCGTCAATCAGCGCTTACGCAGCAAGGCAGGTTAATTAAAGAATTGAGTCGACCTTCATCACATATGGCCGGTATTGATACATCAGTGTTGACAATCAGCTTCATCGTTCATTTGTCAAGTATTGACTTTCTTACTATTAATCATTGATGCTGTGGGAGTTGTGATTTGGATTGTGTACATCATAATATATTCTGTGTTCATGAATCCGTTCTGCCTTTGCAAAGTCCTGATCACTGCAGACAACAGCCAACCACCACAACATATACTAGACCTTATGATCGCATAGTGGATGATATTATTGATTGAAAACTAATCAACTATTGGATTATCAATTTGAAGTAATTACCC
The DNA here is from genome assembly GCA_016164225.1 of Gammarus roeselii. Classification (NCBI taxonomy): domain Eukaryota; kingdom Metazoa; phylum Arthropoda; class Malacostraca; order Amphipoda; family Gammaridae; genus Gammarus; species Gammarus roeselii. Next base: position 11,419 of record SDVV010022893.1, on the reverse strand, counting down.
TAAAATAGGAACAACTGGCTACTCCGACCAATAGGTGCACAAGGTCACTCCTGCTCTCCTGTCGGTGATAATACAATGCTATTAGGCGCAGCTTCTTCTATACCATACTGCTATTTAACTACCCTACCTATAATGGTATATACAGCTGCCTAAATTATCCCTCCAACTTAACAACAGACCTATTCAACGGTTGAAACGGCTGTTCTAATCTGACATAACTGAGTGGCTGTATGACCACTATTACTGCAACTGTGTGACTGCTTTTACTAACTATATATTAATTCTGAACAGCTGTAAGACTGGCTATGGCAGATGTATGACTGCTATCAATCTAATTTCTGAACAGCTGTATTACTGTTACTACTGCAGCTGTATGACTACTATCAATATAATTTCTCAGCAGCTTTATGACTGTTTCCCACCGGGAGTAAAAACACTGAAGCTTACATTAAGATTAATAAAGGTGTTGCGTAATGGTGGTGGGATGACGTTGAGACTCAAGGTGGGAGAGAAGAGACAGAACAAACATTTATCTGCGAGGTGGGGGGTTGAGGGCCTTTTTGTGAAGTTGGGACTGTGGGCTTAGAAAGTTGGCCACGTACGGAAAACATGCGCGCGAAGTGTGTCGAGAGAGGCGATGCGGATGACCGATTGGGGACGGCGGATGGTGGGAAGACCTAGGATGACTGGGGCTGGAAGCGTTCCGCGTGACATGATCAGAACGAGGATCAAGGAAATGGAAGCTCAAAATTGGGGTCAGTCTTCGTTATCTCTACGACCCGTCACTATAGATGAAATACGACGACGAAACAAATTTATGATGGTGATATTACATTGAATTCCTCAATTTACCGTACATAAACGTTTGTGTTCAATATAAAACGCATATATTCAAATTGCTGCACAGAAGATGCATCCCTCAAATTTTGGGAGTGTTCACTGGTCTGGCAAAAACTTCTTATCACATAAATTATGGAGTAAATTTCGTTTACTCACTACGGCACTAATATGAACCAATATTTTGCAATATTCTTCCGCGTATAGATCGATTTTGTACTGTCAATTTCCAAAAATCTAGTCATATTTCCTCAACAATGGAAACAATGAAAACACCGGGCATTGCTCATCATGCATTGTGATGGGAGGCGAATGTATTAGCAAATAGTCATATTTCCTCAACAATGGAAACAATGAAAACACCGGGCATTGCTCATCATGCATTGTGATGGGAGGCAAATGTATTAACAAACTGGACCCAACGTGTCAATGAAGTTATTGTTGTGGGAATTATTTTATTTCCTCTATCACTCTACATAGACCTTTACATATATTATCACACACCTTTTGATGGGTTTTACACCTGATTGAAATTTTTCAGACTAAGCATATTTACCACATCACTATGATACACAACGGAACTTACTTGGGTTTCGGCGGGATTTCTGTCTTCATGAATGGCCACTTTATGTGGCGTCTTTTCTTCGATATGCTGTCGTCTTGTGTTTACAACGATGCTATTATAACTACAGTTTTCGTCATATCTACCTAACTCATGTTAGTTCTTTCTAACTGCTACAGTCACTCAACTATGCTGGTCTCGATGTCATCTTGATGTATCCAGAAGGTGATTATATTCTGAGTGAGCGCAACTAAACCAGCACTTGTCATGGTTCGAAGCGCACTGGCTGCCCTAAGGTTTCGTACCCAAACGGTGACCGTCTTACAAGCCAGCAGGCCGGTAACAAACATACGCACTGAACCTCAGGACATTTTAACACAAAGATGGTGTACTTCAATCTACAAGAAAACTATCACTTAGGTTCATCTACCATAATTAAACATTACCATACCATAGAACTGACTTATTTCAATGTTATATTTATATATATATATACCTTAGAATTACTTACTCCCACATCAGGGGGATACTTTTGTTTAAAAACTGCTCTATAACGACAGGGGAAATTCATCTGGAAATAGCGAGTAGTGAAAATTTCCATAGCAGTTGGGAAGGGGGAGGAGGGAGGGCGGTAGACACTGCAATCGCTTCCCCATCTCAACCCCAGAAACGAGACTCACGCTGAAAACAAGATGGTTCACGAAATATATATATATACACTAACTTTTTCTCCGTGCTAGGCATGTGGGATATATTCTCCACACACTCCCGCCAGAGAGAAAAGCGCATTGTCATCTATTGTAGTTGAGTGACATTCCGCTTTCTTCCTACTAGAGCCGCTGCTCTTTTGGGTTTGACAGTGACAGACCTACGCACAGCTGTTGTTTTTGAGCTGTCTCCCTTGTCACGGGTGACCGGCAAATTGTGTCCCCTTGCCCGTCATCCACATCGGGCAGGGGTAGGGGTGCCTATTTTGGATCCGGCAACTCGGGAGAAATGTTCGAAGATTCTCTCACTTGTACTTCTAATGGGTAGAGTAATACTACCGGTCGACTGACGGTCCCACCGCGTGTTTTGAATTTCACGCTTCGTACGTGACCATCCTTTCCTTTATGAAGGTCGATGACCCGGCCCAGGCTTCATAGTAGCCTGGGACACTCGTCGTGGATCTGAACTATATCACCCACTTTGGGTGAGCTAATCTCCCTGGCTTCTACGGCGTTATGCCGTAGAATGGTCAGATATTATTTTCTGAACCTGGTTTGGAATCGGTGTAAAATCCTTTGGATGGTTTTCTGGCGACGCGTGAGGAATTCTGCTGTGAACATGGAGGGATCATATTCTTCCTCCGAATCAGGCGTTGCGGTAGGTATGCTGTCTAGACGATATCCTAGCATCAGCTTGGATGGCGTCAGTGGTTCATAGTCATCAACTGAGTCCGAAATAGATGTTAGCGGACGATCATAGAGGTCCGCTTCTATCTCACAAAGTACAGTGTTCAGTTCGCCTTCTGTCACCATAGCTCTGTGTAACGTTTTCTGAAGACACAGTTTGACCATCTTCACTATCCTCTCAAAGAAGCCTCCGAACCAAGGGGCCCGACTGGGGTTGAAATGACACTTGCATTTATTTTGATTTAGAGTATTCCGTACACTGTGATGTTCCTACCAAGATTGAAGGATCTTGGCGGAACTCACAAAGTTGGATCCGTTATCACTTATGAACATTTGAGGATAGGAACGACGAGCGGAAAATCTTTGTAGGGTTCTTAGGAAAGCTTCTGCGGACAGGTGAACCGCTCGAGTGGATGCGCAAGTGTACAAGGCGATGTACCTTTCATCAACTTGAGTCCCTTCCTTAAGATAAAGGGGACCGGCATAATCTACACCAGTTACCGCGAAAGGGGACACGAAAGGACGTGATTAAAAACTCTGTAGCATGCACTTCCTAATTATGTTTTTGACTCTCTGTCGGGCTTTCGGTATGTACCACCATTGACGTAGGCTGGCCACGACGTGGTTTATTCCCAGGTGGTGTCTTGTTTTGTGACATTTTTCGATTATCCTATCGGTGATCCGATGCTTGGCAGGTAGTAGTACTGGATATTTTACAGATTCTTCCACCTCAGCTTCGAAGAGTCTACTTACTACTACTAATTTGTCACCTCTGAGCGTCAGGTTGAGTGGCTTCATCAATGGAGTGGAGCGCCTGAAACTGGGATTGCGAATGAATTTTATCTCATCCGCGAATACTTATTGCTGAAGTGCTTTGACTGCTCAGCTCTCAGACCATTCCCTTTCCTTGAGAGTCAGACTCATTGGTTATCTCTTACCACTGTTCACCAACTTACCATTAGGAATACCATTTGACTTACCATTTACCATACCCTTTGATTTACCATTTGAATTACCATTTGACTTAACATTTGAATTACCCTTTGACTTACCATTTAAATTACCTTCTGACTAACCATTTGAATTACCATTTACCTTAACCTTTAGGCACTCTATGAATTTCTTCACCCACCCCAGAGTGTTGATCAACTTCTTGAAGGTGCAACATTTGTTTGCAACTGCAAGTAGGAGAGGCTCGGGGGGTGAGATCTCTTCAGCTTTATTTAGTGTTACAGTGTGCACTTGAGTTGGGAAGTTTTCCCATTCCTGGAGTTCCACTATATTCTTGGGTCCATGCCACCACAGGTGACTTGACTTGAGTTTCCTCGGGCTTACTCCTCGAGTTATCAGGTCTGCGGGATTTTGACTAGTGGGAACATGGTGCCAGTTAGCATTAGGGAGAGCTTTCTTTATGTCTAGCTTCCGTATTATGCATGTAAGCCTCTAGGGAATTTGCTGAGTGGATCCAACCCAAGGCAACTTGACTATCTGACCACATGTGAATGGTTTCAATGTTGACTTCCCTTTCATAAGCCTCACATGCATACCTGGTCAGCCTTGCTCCAAGTAGTGCTGCAGTCAATTCCAATCTTGGTACAGAAAGCGTTTTCTCAGGTGCAATCCGTCCCTTTGCCATTAATAGTGTTGCCTTACCTTCACTGACCCCATACACAACAGCTCCATATGCTACTGTGGAGGCATCTACAAATGTGTGTAGGGTCACTGATTTACCAATTTCTGCGTTGCGGTTGAGGGGTATGTCACCCATCGTTGAGAACTCTTTCTTGATCTTCTCCTATTTTACTTCAATGGATTCTGGAAGATCATCATCCCAACTCACCTTTGACTGCCCAATTTCCTTCATTAGGAATTAAGCTTTGATGGTGATGGGGGTCATTAATCCAAGGGGATCAAACTGTGCGGCTAAACCCCGCAAGATGGTTCTCTTAGTTAACTTACCTGATTCTAGCGCCTTTGGAGCTACTGCTTAGGTGTCCTGGACTGTGTCCCATCTGAGTCCCAGGACAGGAACAGTGGGTCTGACATCTGACTCACCTTCCCTTTTTGTGATCATTTTGAGCTCTGGGTCCTTTGTTGCCCATTCCCCGAGGTTGAGCCCACCTTTATCTAAGATTTTCTTGGATGAACCATAGAATTCTTTTAACTCAGTCTTTGTTGAGGCTGTGATCAAGAGGGTATCCACATAGATATTCCTTTTGATCATATCAGTAATGTCCCTTTGTCCACCATACTTCCCCAAGTGTTGATCAATGGTCGCATTAAGGATGAATTGAGAGCAGGTTGCTCCAAAGCGGATGACCTTGAAGCGATAAGTGTCTATGGGACTGTCAGGATCCTTTGGGATCTCTAGGTCAAAGTAACATAGTAAAATCCCTGTCCTGCTCATCCAACCTTACCATCAAGAATGCCTTTGCAATATCAGAAAAGGCAGCTAACGCCCCCAATCTGAATCGCATCAACATTTGAGGTAACTTAGGGACCATGGATGGTCCAGGGTACAAACAACCATTCAGACCTACTGCATCAATGTGTGGTTCAGCTGAACAATCAAATACCACACGCAGGGCGGTTGTCGGAGAATCCTTCTTTACTGAAAGGTGTGGTAAGTAATGACAAACATTCATCGATTTCATGTTACTTACCTTTCGATGAAACCTTTCTGCAACTGCTCTTGCATTACACCGTCATAGAGCTTCATGAGTTCAAGTTCTGATCTCAAACGCTTGAGATTACTCACCAGTCTTCCCTGGGCCAAGAGGTAGTTGATCGGCAGCGTGGGATGAGATGCTTTCCACGGCAGTCTAGCTCCATACTTACCCTCTAGCTTCCACAACAGGTCGACATCTCTTTTAGGTTCCTTGTTGACTGCAACCTTGATTGCAGTGATTCCACTTACCTGGGAATGCCAACTCTCTGTTTGTTATGGGTCCAGACAACATGTCTCAGAGCTTTGATGATATTACTGTAACCCCTCCATCCTGTTCTTTAGGAATGATGAAGCTATAATAATAGTCTGCTCCCACGAGCATGTCTACAGGGTAGTGGACTGTATTATCAAAACAATCAGCCAGTTTACGTCCTTTTGCTGTTAACCTTTAAGCAAGCTCATTTACTCAATTCATGTGGAGTCTTTCAGCTAGAGTGTTAACCACTATTACATCCATGGATAAGCTCGCACATCAATTGTGACAGTGGTGATGTCATACTCAGTTTCAGTACCTTTACTATTGAAACTATCGATGGCCAGGGTGGTATGACGACATGATGTGTCACCATTGCTCAGTATTCCTCTTTTAATGAAGGATCTCTGTGCGCCCTGATCAAACAAAGCTCACACAAGCTTTGTTCCAGCTTTGGTTCTCAATCTTACCATTGCTGTGGGTAGGGCAGTAGCCTTCCGACATCCTGCTGCCTGTGCATTGACAGTAGCTCCACTAGCAGGACCATTTTCTACAGGACCAGTAGCCACAGCATCCATACCTTTCTAATTACCTGAAAGCTTGTCATCCGACTGTGGATACTTACCTGTTTTATAACATAAAGCACCATGGTGACCAGTCTTTTTACATACTTTGCAGAATGGATATTTTTCAGAGCTATCCGTTGCTCTGTGGCCCACCTTAAAGCACTTGTAGCAAAGGCGCAGCTCAAATACTCGAGCTTTCCTTGCCTCACTGGTCTGGTATTTTGTGCATCTATACACAGAGTGATCTGCTGAACATAAACCACACCCAAAAGTTCCTACCTGAAATGACCCAACAGTGCTCAATGGCTTGGAGTTATCTCCCAGATTCCCTCTGGAGCGATTTTCATTGTGTGCTGATCTTTGAGTGCCAGCACTTGGCCTTTGCTTCCCAGGATTTTGGGATTTACCTTGTGTGTCACAGTCTTCCATTCTAACTTTGACTTCTCGCAGTGCCACGCGGAAATTCTCCATGTTCCAGGCTTCAGATTTTTTTTGTGACCATTGCAAGCTTCTAAAAGGGTGGGAGTAGTTTCCTCTTGAGCAGATTGACTAAGATGAAGTTACAATTTGTGAACTTGTTGCAGTCTATCCCTGCAGTCTCCAAGTGACACAATTGAGCCTACATCCTTTGTCTAAACTCCTGCAGGGATGTTAAGGATCCCAAACTTGCTTGAATGTCATCCAAGACATATAGATGAGCTATTTTTATGTTTGACTCATCTCCAAACTGTTTTTTGAGCAGTACCACTGCTAGAGGGTATGCCTCATTTGTGGGTAGGAAACCCATCAACACACTTTGGGCAGGATCCTTCAACTTGCTACTTAGATAATGGAATTTCTCCGAGGGTTCGAAAACTGGACTATGATCAATAGTTTTGAACGACTGACAAAAATTATTGAACGAGAGTAAGTCCCCGGAGAACTCCATTATCTCTAGGTTTGGTAACTTCACTCTTGTTGCCTTTCTTGTTTCACTAACAGATGGAGTGGCGTTGCTAGTAGAACCTACTCTTGTTTCTTCCATCAAGCGGTTGCATTTTGTGATGAGCAACCTTATCTCGTCTAACTCTTCCACATGGTCCGCTGCCATAATGTAGAGTGCCGCTTCGCCTACTGTTTCATCACTTACCTGTTTCTCTTGGATCTGATCTTGCAGCTCCACTTCCTTTTGGATGTGCCCTTCAGTTAGCCTCACATTTATAGCAAGAGCATCTAAATTTTCAGGGGCACTGAAGGGGTCTGCATCACAACACTGTTTCAACCTTGGAAGCAGTGTGGTGATGAAGCCCTTATATACCCCCTTGCAGCGAATGAGATCATCCATGGTTGGCGTCATCCTGAGATCCTTGGGTTTCTATCCGTCACAGAATAATTTTTTTACCTCGTCCGTTCACACACGGAGTCAACTTGACTAACTAGTCAACAAATTCCACCTTTCTCAAATGTTTCCGAAACCTGTCAGTGAAAAGCACACTACTTTTCAAGGCATAGAAACATAAAATAAAATGAATCTATTGACACTTGACTTTGATCTTGGTGACTTACAGACAACAACGATCTACCATATTAACTTGTCGGTTGAAATACCACCTTTCAGGAATGCTTCCAAGCCTGTCACGAGAGAAGTCACTACTTCTCATAAGCACATAATCAATCAAGAAATGATGATTTCTTCCCAACTCTATAAATGATCTCCCGATAGTATGTAGACACAACATATGTCTACTTTATTCAACTATTTGTCAATTGAAATTCTGTCTTTCTAAATCTTTCCGGAACTTTATCCAAGAAAACCATATTACTTCTCAAAGCACGGACAACAAATAGAAAAGCAAACTTCAAATTGACACCATTTGCTATCAGGATTCTACTGGCACATGGTTATTTTCATTTTTCGGATAACTGGAGCTGTCATTAGTTGACAAAGTAATCTCCAATGATAACCAGGGTTGCACTCAAACTTTGTCAACCAAGGCTAACCTTGATAACTAAAGTATCAAACATCAGCATCAATTATCTACATTCACCATGTGCCAGTAGAATCCTGGCTCGTCCAATTATAAAATGTAGAAAATGAGAATTTACCAATGAATTTACCCGAATTTCTAGGAAATGTTTATCTAAAAACAATAAATGAATATATCACGGCCTATAGCTTCATATTCACACTGGACACACTGGGCACTGCTCATTTTCAAAGATGGCGTCGTCACCATGACGCTTGCAATTTTCAAAACAATGGCGGCACTGTTCATCCTATCCGATTCGAAGTTGGACCATTATGTGGGAATTATTTTCTTTCCCTAATCACTTTACATAGACCTTTAAATATATTATCCCACACCTTTTGATGGGATTGACACCTGATTGAGATTTTTTGGACTAGGCATACTTAACACATCACTTTGATACACGACGGGAACTTACTTGGGTTTCGGCGGGCTTTCTGTCTTCTCGGATGGCCACTTCATGTGGCGTCTTCTCTTTGATATGATGTCGTCTTGTGTCTACAGCGATGCTATTATAACTACAGCTTTCGTCATATCTACCTAACTCATATATGTTCTTCCTAACTGCTGCAGTCACTCAACTATGCTAGTCTCGGTGTCATCTTGATGTACTCAGAAGGTGATTACTGTATATCCTGAGTGAGCGCAACTACACCGACACTTGTCATGGTTCGAAGCGCACTGGCTGCCCTAAGGCTTCTTTCCCAAACGGTGACCGTCTTTCAAGCCAGCAGGCTGGTAACAAACATATGCACTGAACCTCAGGACATTTTAACACAAATATGGTTTACTTAAATCTAAAAGAAAATTATCACTTAGGTTTATCTACCATAATTAAGCATTACCATACCATAGAAATGACCTATTTCTATGTTATATATATACCTTAGAATGACTTACTCCCACATCAGGGGGATACTCTTGTTTAAAAACTGCTCTATAATGACAGGGGAATTTCATCTGAAAACAGCGAGTAGCGGAAATTTCCATAGCAGTTTGGGATGGGGAAGGAGGGAGGGCGGTAGACACTGCAATCGCTCCCCCATCTCAACCCAGAAAACGCTCACTCACGCTGAAAACAAGATGGTTCACGAAGTATATATACACTAACTTCTTCTCCGCGCGAGGCATGTGGGGTATATTCTCCACAATTGTTCCCGAATAACTCCCTCCACAATAACACTTCCGCTTCCATCAGATGCTCTGGTCACTAGATAGGCTTTCACTGCCTTTATTCCGCTAATGGACCGCATCCCAGCAAACTAGCAAGCCAACGAGTGAAAGACCATCGATGTATTGCAGGCACTTCTGATAATAGGTGTGTAGAGTTGGCCCATCAACACTTGCTTCACTTTACAAAACATCGAAGGGATTCGAATCATGGTGAAGTATGTATAAAAACATCTGCGAATAGAAACTTGTGGATGATATATGTTTTTTCCTCACTAATAATTTTCTTGTAACTTCTATCAGCATGCTCTACTGATATTGTTATTTCGTGATGAATGGTTTTAGCATTCCGACACACTAATAGGAGTTTGATATTAGGAGCTTGTATTTGACAGTGAAAACAATCTTTGATTCAAAGTCAACATCTTCTTGACTGGATGGAAGCTTTATAAGCGTAGAGCACTGAACGGATCCGTCATTTGACAGCTCAACGCACGGTTCGTTTATTCAATGCTTACTCGTCATATTAGATTATATTTGTTTTGTTTTTTATAAAAAAGTTTGACAAACATTTTGAGAAGCATCGTCTTTTTCCTCATCGTATGGCCGTCGGAATAACACTAAATACATTACTCTGGTAATCACTGCAGAAATAATGCCTCATTATATAATAAGCATTTCGTTTGATGCGCCACAAGAATGTTATCATAAGTCTCATATGTGTCTCTATCATTTTATGTAATCTGAATAAACAGTTAATGAATAGTAAATACGTTTCTGCAAGAAGAACGGTATGCGTGTTACCGACCATTACAATAACAACATGCAGCGTTCTGGCCAGCTGCGCCATCTTGACAAGCGAACCAAAGCGTGTCTCCAACAGGCGGTCCTGTATTCCGCCAACTAGTAGACTCTTATTGCCTCGGGGACTGGGTCCACTGAATGGCGAGATATATAGAGCCTCTTTTGGCTGGAAAGACTATTATCGTGGATATACGCTAGGCAGTTGCGTGGGCCTGATGCACTGTCGGCCAAAGGTTTGTGATCGCGAGGCGTCAAGTTATTCCGAATGGAGTGTCTAGACCAGCGTGTTGCACACAATATAATTGATAATCGTCATATCGTACACTCGCCATTGTGATTTTTGGCCAACGAATATTCTACATCGTTTACTCGATTAATAATAGTATCTAGAACTCTTAAAAAAATTAGTGTGAGATGTCATCGATTTAATATTTCGTTGCATGAATGATATCACTTTATTTTCGATGACCAAACAAGGTCGTTTTTAGAGGAAGCACACCCTGTGGGATGGGATGTTCCGCTTCCTGTTTAGAGGAAGCACACCCTGTGAGATGGGATGCCCTGCGTCGTGTTTAGAGGAAGCACACCCTGTGAGATGGGATGCTCTGCGTCGTGTTTAGAGGAAGCACACCCTGTGAGATTGGATGTTCTGTGTCGTTTTTAGAGGAAGCACACCCTGTGAGATGGGATGCTCTGCGTCGTGTTTAGAAGAAGCACACCCTGTGAGATGGGATGTTTTGCGTCGTGTTTAGAAGAAGCACACCTTGTGAGATGGATGTTCTGCGTCGTGTTTAGAGAAAGCACACCCTGTGAGATGGGATGTTCTGCGTCGGGTTTAGAGGAAGCACACCCTGTGAGAGGGGATGTTTTGCCTCGTTTTTAGAGGAAGCACACCCTGTGAGATGGGATGTTCTGCGTCGTGTTTAGATGTTCTGCGTCGCGTTTAGAGGAAGCACACCCTGTGAGATGGGATGCTCTGCATCGTGTTTAGAGGAAGCACACCCTGTGACATGGGATGTTCTGCGTCGTAGGTAGAGGAAGCACACCCTGTGAGATGGGATGTTCTGCGTCGTGTTTAGAGGAAGCACACCCTGTGAGATGGGATGTTTTGCGTCGTGTTTAGAGGAAGCACACCCTGTGAGATGGGATGTTCTGC
>SDVV010022892.1:0-12858 GCA_016164225.1 Gammarus roeselii | reverse complement strand
GGTATAAATTTGCTTAATTTCATAAAATTTTGGGTATAAAATACACTTATTTGGATGTAACGATCTAAAATATTAATATGTTCCACCTCTCGACACTGAATTTGGGTCCGGTTCCATGTCGTCTTAGAGAATCAGTACCGGATTTGTGTAGAGTTAGTGTTAAAATTTTTCAATAATTTGATATCTCAATGATGTTATCCGCTCGCATGTCTTTACTAGATGCTCATTCCCGCATGTCATACTTTTATAAATGTTTTTGATACGTTTGCAGTTGTACACTTAGAAGTTATTGATTAATTCAGGCCTTGTTATGAGATTGTGTTCCAATACAGAATATCTGTCTTATTTGAGCGGTTATAATATCCACTGTAGCATTTTTTACTAAAGGTTTGTGATGATGGCCGTAAACCTAACTCAGCCTAACCTAATCTAACCAAAGATTATATTTTTTCCGCGTTTTCATACATATGTTATGTATTTCTTCATTGATTTAAACTTCATTCATATCAAATCTATCCAATTGACTCTGTAGTTTTTACCAATCTTTATCAGTTCATTTACCCACATATATATTTTTTCCCTTTGTTAGTTACAAGTCCCGTAATATCGGCTAGTTTCCAGTTATGTTAAGTGATCACACGTTAGTTGACTGTAGAGTTCAAAACGTTTATGTAATCTTCCCGCATGTGTCAGTGATTGTTTTATGTATGGTTTTACTGTTAGAATGAGATTTTTTTGTAGTGTTGGATATGTTGCTCCTACCATTCCGTCTAACGAATATTGAATAAATCTACTCTAACATATTTACAACAAATCTGTTATGTAAGGTCCGCAGTTAACGAAATCTAGGATATAAACCCTGTCTAAGGTACATAATTAGCGAAATATGTATCAATGTACGACAACATTGATCAAATATCAATGAATATATGTCGGCATATGCCGATATAATGTATGCCGTATACACGGTTGATAGCGGCGTTTGCAGGCATATGTCGGCATATGCCGATATAATGTATGGCGTATACACAGTTGATACCGGCCTAATGTAGACATACACACACACATTTTGTATGCATATACTGGATCGGTTGACATCTGAGTCATTTTTACCTCTTTAAACTAAAATCCTTTTTATATCATTTTTTTTAATGTGGAACAGTTTCACGCGATATTAGGTTCAAAGATCTAGTCATCCTAACCAACTTAATCAAGAATCATCTACTATCTTTCGAGATTTCCTGCTTACGTATGATACTTATCCATCGAGTGAATCAGCTTCACGGTATGTTATGTTAAAAGAACTAACCTATTGTATCTAAGAAATAAGGCATTTTCGATCGACTTTTCATGCATGCATATGATTTTCAGTGTTTTAGAATTAATGAATAACAAATATCTCCACTTAACTCTACATTTTGATCCATCCTTTGACCCCCGGACAAAGTCAAGTCCGTCTTTTGAAGTGATAACTTGGCTACTGAAGAAAGGTCCGGGCGTCAACAAATTTTGAAATTTTATTGAATTTTTTTAAATTTTAAAATTGTTTTGAATTTTAAATTTTGTTATCCCTGTTTTAAACTCATGTACACATACATACGCTTGAATATACACATGCACATACGTACACACCCCTATACACGTACATTCATTCATACATACACAGATGATGACCAAGGCGAGCGATGATAGGCCTAATGTTTTGCAAAGAAAAGCCTGCAAACGCATTATAATAGCTAGCTGCATGCCGAGATTGGAGTCAGTGTTACGTTGAGTGTAAGTGAAGCAGAATTGCTCTTCCTCAAATAGACAAGAATGAATGTTTACGTGGCAAAAAAAAGTTTACGTGTTTTGGAAGAAGAAATCTCCGAAGATGATCTGAGTCGGATCGAACAAATATTGACTAGTGTTGAAAATATCAGTTACCTCAGAATAAGTACAACAAGAATCAAAAGAGTGGGAGATAACATTCGTGTATGGATGAAGAAAAAGGGTAACTAATGTCGACGGGTTACAGTCGTATGTAACAAAGTTAATTGGGAATAAGAAAGCAAATCTCGAAATTGATATGATCCAAGTTGAAAATCATCATAACTGTAATAAAGCTGAGGTTGTGGGAAACGGTTTTTACCTAAGAACCAAAGAAAATCTTGAACGTATGCAGCAATTTCTCAATGATGAAGATCAGAAGGACTTTGAATTAGAGAAGTTTCGAATAATTAAGGTTTAAAAAGAAGAAGCACTACATTTGCGGACTCTAGGGAACGGAATAGCTTTTGGTATTCACATCAAAGATATGCTGGAGTATATGAAGGATTTTAAGAGGAAACTGAAACATCGTGATGATGGGTATGGATTGCTGTACGAACCCTGCTGTGATAAAAAAATGAGGTAGATGATATTGATGATGTCAGCAAGATCAGTAATTATTGCTAATAATACAGTAATATGTCTTTGCAATCCTTGCTTATATGTTCATATTATCCTAAAACTCAAGGGATAAGCAATGAATTGCATACATCGTGCAAGAAGGAGGCGACATCGAATTGTTGAAATCAGAAGAAGAATATGTTTCACGCATTGCCATAAACCTATCTTTGGGGTGAATGTTCTAGATGTGTTACAGATTGGTAGGATAAAAATCAGAGTCCGATCAGATCTTACTCAGTCGAGATTGTGATTCTGTTGCGGAAGGATGGGGTATAGCTTGAGTCATCGTTTGTTCGAAAGTTATGGGGTAACGTGGGCTTGGAATCAATGCAAAAATGAAATAAAATTGAATTAACAAAAATCTACGAGTAATGTGTGGTGACATCTGAATCGAAGTCATTGTCAAAAATGTGAAAATTATAGGAAAGAAAAGGCAAATAAACGGTACAAGTCGTCAAAGGATGTAGGGTCAAGAAATATTGAAGTAAATGTGGTAGACCAAAGTATGAGACGGAGTGTTAGTTTGTGTGAAACTGGATACAAATATGGAAATACTTGTAACATTCGAACCATCTAAAATTGGAAATCTGCCTTCCCTGCTAACTAATATGGGTCGAGAGTGACCACGAAGTAGAAAGAATTAGGTAAAAAAATGATAAAGAATCGTGTGGAGGGGTTCATATGTATATATCAAAGACTGAAAACCGTACATAAGGTTAGGTTAGGTTAGGTAAGGTTAGGTTTGTTTTGATGGGTGTGAATAACATGTAAAAGTGATGTAGAATTGTGTCAAATCAAAATCAAGAATCATATGAAAAAATAGTGATAACAATCAAACAACGACGAATTTATCTATGAAAACAGATGAAATTTGCTAGTTCAAAATTGGAAGTGTGTATCAAAACTGCAAAGAATGGATCAAAATGAAGAGTTAAGTGGAGATATTTGTTATGCATTAATCCTAAAACACTGAAAATCATATGCATGCATGAAAAGTCGATCGAAAATACATAACTTCTTGAAAACAATAGGTTATGTTAGGTTAGGATGATTAGTTGTTCTAACATAACATATCGTGAAGCTGATCCACTCGATGAATAAGTATCATACGAAAGCAGGAAATCTCGAAAGATGATAGATGATTCTTGGTAAAGTCGGTTAGGATGACTATATCTTTGAACCTAATATCGCGTGAAACTGTTCCACACTAAAAAAAGGTGTAACTAAAAGAAATGGATTTTATTTTAGAAGTGAAAATGCCTCAGATGTTAACCGATCCTGTACATGCATACAAAATGTGTGTGTATGTCTACATTATGCCGGTATCAACCGTGTATACGCCATACATTATATCGGTATATGCCGACATATGCAGGCATATACCACATCAACCGTGTATACGCCATACATTATATCGGCATATGCCGACATATGCCGCTATTAACCGTGTTTACGCCTAACATTATATCGGAATATGCCGACATATGCCGGCATATGCAGCCATCAACTGTGTATACGGCATACATTATATCGGCATATGCGACATATATTCAGTGATATTTGATCAATGTTGTCGTACATTGATATATATTTCGCTAATTATGTACCTTAGACATGGTTTATATCCTAGACCTTGTTGACTGCGGACCTTACATAACAGATTTGTTGTAAATATGTAGGAGGGGATTTATTCAATATTCGTTATAATAGACGAAAATGGTAGGAGCAACACATCCAACACTACAATTTTTGTTTATTCCTACAGTAAAACCACCCGAAAAACTTGCTAACTCTTTAACACCCATAACAATCATTGACATTAGCGAGAAGCTTACATAAACATTTCGAACTCTACAGTGTACTAACGAGCGATCACCTAACATAACTGGAAACTAGCCGATATTACGGGACTTGTAACAAGCAAAATGAAAAAAAATATATATGTAGGTAAATGAACTGATAGAGATTGGTAAAAACTACAGAGTCAAGTGGATAGATTTGATATGAATGAAGCTTAAATCAACGAAGAAATACATATCATGAGTATGAAAACGGGGAAAAAATATAATCCTTGGTTAGATTGGGTTAGAACGAGTTAGGTTTACGGCCATCATCACAAACCTTTAGTGAAAATGCTACAGTGGATATTATGAACGCTCAAATAAGACAGATATTCTGAATTGGAACACAATCTCATAACAAGGCCTGAATTAATCAATAACTTCTAAGTGTACAACTGCAAACGTATCAAAAACATTTATAAAAGTATGACATGCGGGAATGAGCATCTAGTAAAAACATGCGAACGGATAACATCATTGAGATATTAAATTTTTGAAGAATTTTAACACTAACTCTACACAAATCCGGTACTGATTCGCTAAGACGACATGGATCTGGACCCAAATCCAGGACGAGGTGTGAAACATACCAATATTTTATTTCGTTACATCAAATTAAGTGGCATTTATACCCAATATTCTATGAAATTGTGAGAATTTATACCTAATACATATATATTCTTATGATATCCAATCGAAACATACATCAACAACTTTATAAATTAACTAAATAAGATTCTCTACACTACTTTAACCGACATTGAATAACTATGATATACAGCGTATTCTGCCGTACCCCAGAGGATAAATCCTACACCAATATGGAAGGTGTATGGTCAATCAATATATGATGCCGATGTACACTACTGCTTTTGTAATAAATAGATATAATCCTGCACTTTAACCCCTAAGGTGATCTGGTTCATGAAAAAACATCATATACTAACATAACAGCCATACCGAAAATATCTGACATATAACACTGAATTTATGCGAATAATGTTATTTTTACTACGATACCTGTTCAAATCTATAACAAATTCCTAGACCTAACTAGTGCTATGCCTCTAGCAGGACAAAATCCAAGCCCCCTGTGTCATAACAACGAACTTTGCAATGCTTTACTAGGCCACTTCTCAGCAATCTACCACTGATATATGACAAATTTAAATGTAACACCCAGTGACTGTACAATACCTCAGACATACCATGCATCTGTTTAACCCCTCGTCTCTGAACAACGTCAAGCAAAGTCACATCCTGGACATAATCAATAATCTATACACAGGTATAGGGGTCATCCACAAGAACTAACAAAATTGCGTTGAACATGAACGAACTCCCAATGGCAACCAAAGAGTGTATACCACCTCTTCACCATGACCCATCCACACAGTAAATCGTCTTCTAAAAACGGTAAACTATACGCTTGCTAGGGATCAATGACAAAATTCCACAAAGATGCAGTACGGGTTTACACCTCTAGAATATACATTCTTATCATTATCGTAGAAAAAAAACTTACAACAACATCAACACCTACAGAAATAGCCAAATAAGATGCTCACTCGGTTCGAATTCACATTAAAAATGTAATACATTATGGTATGCATTATAGTAAATCGGGTTACTTACACAAATAGGCATAAACACACCGGGGTTTTGCCTATGGGACACCTCTAACTCCTCCTAAATATTGAAAAATGGTCTTACAATAAACATACAATAACTTAACAGCAAGTCCGAGTTTGCAACAACTGGGATTTTCTAAATTTATAATAACTACGCCAAACATTGTACCAGGATGTAAGAAAATATATAAAACACTAACAATGTACAACATATAACTAAATTAAACCTGTAATAATGTTCAACATTGCAGATACAAACGTAATATATCATAATATTCCGATATTGTATAAATAACCAACAGATTGCATTGAAGATGGAAACTGTACAGAGAACATACGAAACTCAAAGACACATACTAAAACGGTCAACATATAATAAAATCGGAAGAATTATGCAAAAACCGACCAATTATGCCTGGAATAGTGTGCTACATGGGCGATGCAAACCTAAAATATCCTAAAAATTCATATAACTGTAGGAGATACTAAAATTCAGGTACTCTTGCTATAGGGCTTCCAACCGATACTCGCTAGACGAAAAAAATCGAGATAAGACTACCCGAACAGTCTACATACGCTTGATAACGAAACATTTGGAACATGGTAACACCGAAATATCTGGTTCAAACCTGGATAATGCGGTATGGAGTATAAAGAATCTAGTAACGAAGCTGCTGCATCAATCCAAAACAGGGTTAAATAAACATTTCTTTAACTAAAGTAACCACGGCTTAGTCGTAACAGAATGTCATATATACATATAAAAAAACAAAATGATGCAATAACCGACCAAATAGGACTGAAATAGTGTGCTACATGGAAGATGCGAACCTAAAATGTCATAAAAATTCATATAACTGTATGAGATAACTATTCAAAGTTCCAAAAAACACTACAAATTCAACATTAATCAACCGAACATTTCTAAGTATACATAACACAATATAATAACACACAATAAATCCATATCGTTCAGGTACTCTCGCTATTGGAACGCCGCGTCAATGGAACACCAATATATCTGGTTCAAACCTGGATAATGCGCTATGGGGTTGATAGATTCTCGTAACGAAGCTGCTGCATCCATCCAAAATACAATTATCAACTCGCCAACTACCTATAGATATCATATACATATGAAAATAAACCACTGGAAAATACACAGAACATTGCCCAAATTCAATATCAGGCTGGCACCAAGCATTCAACCAACCTCCGAATGCATCAATTATACTCCAACTAGATAAGAAAACAAACATGTATGTACAGAAAAATATATAGAATTACAATTCAGACATAAATATATAACGAAACAGTCGCTCAAAACATAGAAAAATTGACTAATCAGTCATGACACAAATACAATTCAAAAAACAGATATGAGCAAACTTATCTAATTTGCCGAAGCGCATCCAACGGTTTTACCGTTTAATACTGCATGCAATATATTATGTAGCTGTTAGATTTGATATAAATAAATATTATCATATATAAGTATGTTTGCCATTACCCCCCCTAAACATTCAGAGGACTAGCATTGAAAATGCATATATGCAACATTACCTGCAACAAAATTGCAATACAGTATGCTCAGCTTTGAAATGCGAATACCAAAGGTAGTTTGTAAACGTTCCATTTATATAACCTAATAACATATAAGAACCCAATAATATATATATGTATATAACCTATCAACATACCTTATGAATAATCCGAAAGCTGTCCGTCCCTCCGTCATAATGAGACCCGTTAGCCGCCTACCTGATTCCGGCCGTCCGTGAAAATATAGAGCGCAAACTCCCTAGACTGAAAGGTACTCTATTAAGTACTATCTCATTCCTTCGCATCCGCGTTTCGCATAAATGCTATCTACTAACATGAAGGCTGCAACTCGAGATGTATCACTTTGTTGTTGTCGGTAGGTTGTACGAATCAAGAGGAATGGAGACTACGGATGGTACGATTGGTGAGGAACAGTTGGGGCTTCAAGAGTGGTAGAGGGTGCGACAATCAGACTTTGGCAGCGAGACGAGTCAGTTAGAAGTACCTCGCGAAGTTGAAGTATGTGTGTTGCCTTAAAGGCAGATGACAAGGTAAACAGAGTAGCAATGTGGAGGGCATGGAATGGTGCAAATTTGTTGAACGCGTTCAAAATTTAGATGGTGGCAGTAGAGCATGTGCCATGAGTGGAGAGTTTTAGTTCAGTGGAAGAGAAATTAGGACAAAGTTGCGTTATGTTGCGTTATGGCGTAGTCAATGAGGTGAACGTGGGTAATGCGTGGAGGTTAGAACTGTTAGAATCAATTGAGAGAAGTTGGCAGCTGATTCAGTTACTGTTTGCGGATGGTATGGCACTGGTGGCAGAGTCTGAAAAGTTGTGTAGTCTAATGACGGAGTATCGTATGGGAAAGAAGCTGCGAGTTAACGTCAGTACAAGTAATAAATGGATTTTCGAGGAATGACGATAAGAGCTGAATCGGTGTTCCCTAAATGGAGAGTCATTCAAACAATTTCATCCCTTGGAAATTAGGCCCAAATCGAAGAATTTTAGCGTTTTAAATACCTGGGCTTTCGTGGTTGAGAAGACTGATCCAGTGGAAACTGAGATGAACTTGCGAGTGAAGGTAGGGTGTAAATAATTGGGTGCTAAAACGTGCAACACGACGTAGGATGTTGGGCATGGAAGCAAAGTGAGGAGTAGTTGTCTCAACTGGGCATTACGGGGCTGACACGTGTGTGGTAAGAGCGGAAAATAAAAGTAGGTTGAATGTTTTCGAGATGAAGTATGTAATCGGAGTGACGTTGGCAGGTATGTTCTTAATTTTTGAACTGTAATGGGGATGGTGAGGAAGTTCAAGAGCAGTAGATTTACGTTTTCTGAGATGGTTTGTGCACAAGACAAAGATGGTTGATGGCAGATTGTTAAAGATGATGATGAAAGCAGAGGTGAATGGACGTAGGCCTAGAGGTAGACCAAAGTTTGGGTGGAAGAATGGCGTGAAGCAGGTGTTAGGAAGTAGAGACATAAGTATTAATGTAGCGAGGAAGCGTTCAGTGGATCGTCGGGAAGGAAGAATGGGAGTGAATGGATGAGTAGCTTCCTGAGACAGACTTGCAAGTCCTATTTGAATTATAATGTGGCACCCTGAAATAGTTTGATTACCTCTGGTCATGACTATCCCTGGTCTCTTGTATTTTAGTAAATAGCAGTTTTTTTTTACAAAAACATACTTGCCAATGGAAAATACTTGCCTCAATTTTATAATACATAGGGGAGAAAAATAGAAATGTCTGACTCCAAAGGGTACATCATGCTCTGTCAAGGTTACTGGGCCCTGCTGCTAGAGTTATTTTACATCTGAAAAAAATAGCTTGGTTGCTGTGGATGATTGTTAACTAGGAGTGAAGAAAATATAATTTTTAAACCATCAGCCAATACAACATACATCGTTATTTTTAACTATAAAAATTATACTGTGTTTGGGGTGATGTCCCAGATTGGGAAGTGTGAGGAAGCAGGGGATTAGCACGGACTTGACATTTATGCATTTTTTCAATAAATGTAGTATCTTGGCAGTGCCTCATGCATACTTGGCAGCAATTGGTGGCGAGCGACTGAGAGGTGATGTTCCAGTTGTGCTCTCTTCTATGGTACTGAAGTAGAGATAGGAGAACATTTAGATGGAAAGTATCCATCAAAATGCTCTTCAATGAAGTTAGAGAGAGAATATACCAACAATAACGTTGGGAGACATGTATGTGGACAGTGAAATCATAATTGGAAAAACATCAGTCTTTGCCAAGACTCGATCCTGTTACGCCGGAGTACGAGTCCAGCACTCTACGCACTAAGCCATCCAACACAACAAAGTTGTGATTCAAGCTTTCATGGGTATTGTACTGTTTTAGGGTCGACTAACAATTCCTCTGTTTTATCACGGTTAAAGCACAATAACCGTGCTCAACGATGTTAGAGAGAGAATATACCAACAATAACGTTAGGAAACATGTATGTGAACAGTGAAATCATCATTGGAAAAACTTCAGTCCACGCCTAGACTCGATCATGCGTTGCCGGAAACGAGGCCAGCACTCTACGCACTAAGCCATCCAACACAACAAAAGTTGTGATTCAAGCTTTCATGGGTATTGTACTGTTTTAGGGTCGACTACCAATTCCTCTGTTTTATCACTGTTAAAGCACAATAACCGTGCTCAAAGATGTTAGAGAGAGAATATACCAACAATAACGTTGCGAAAGCTTGAATCATATTGTTTGTGGTGTTGGATGGCTTAGTGCGGAGAGTGCTGGACTCGTATTCCGGCGACGCAGGATCGAGTCTTGGTGAAGACTGAAGTTTTTCCAATGATGATTTCACTGTCCTCGTACTCTTCAATGAAATTACATTTTGTGATCTAAATT
Organism: Gammarus roeselii; assembly: GCA_016164225.1. NCBI lineage: Eukaryota > Metazoa > Arthropoda > Malacostraca > Amphipoda > Gammaridae > Gammarus > Gammarus roeselii. Next base: position 2,533 of record SDVV010022892.1, on the reverse strand, counting down.
TTTCCGCAGCTTCACAACTGATTTAATGCTGCCATAAACTGATTAGCTTATTACAAAATATAATGGAAAGATTAGCTTATGATTGCAGATGTTTGAGTGCGAAACTTCATACAATAACTATTTATGATTCCTGCAAAGGTTCCTGTTGAATTGAATGATGAATATAGTCATTGTGATGCCACTTTGTAATTACTGGTAGATTTTGTTAGGTATCAGTTTTCAGGATGATCAAAACCAATAGCAGTTTCAGTCCCCCTTACAATTTTATTATCCAAGACCATTTTGAAAGTGAAGCACAGGACTCCATCGGCAGAATTTTTTTCTTCACCTATGTGAAGATCATATTTCATGATTTTATTCATGTGACGGTGTGCATAGACAATATTGCTGAAGTTTCTCCTACATAATGTAGTTTTCAAGTGTTCCCTTTTTTCATTTGAAACCCACATACCTACTGTTAGCATCTTACTGTCTTGTGTGGGCATATAGAATTGTGAGCATGATGGTAAATAGTGGATCTTCATATCTAGCCCATTAATTACTTATCTTAATTTTCACTAACTGCTCATCGTTCCATTTCCATGTAGCTACACTAAATAACCATTTGAAACTGAAAATAATCAAATTGCAGATAACAATATTGGGATAGTTGTCAGTAGAAGTAAAATACTGTTAAATAAATAATGGTATCTAAAAAATTATCAAAAATTGGTAGCTCCTGGCGAAATATTCTGTGTCTGCATGGCACTGCTAACATTTTCCCTAAGTATCAAACCATATCAACCAGAGACTTTATAAGAAATAAAATACCAAGTTGCCAAAATCTGTCATGAGTACAAACCTAACCTAAGGGTTTGCAATTCAGCACACTGAGTTGTGCCTTTTTACTTTTTAGCTAGCTCACCTCCGATTACACTCCTCTATGCCTAGCTATAATCAAACCTGTGTTGCTACTTGACACTGCACTTTGGGTTAAGGTAGCTATGCACGGCTATTCCATTGCTACAATGAGTGGAAACAATAATTGTCAATAGCAACTCTATAATACAAGTATTGCTAACACAGTAGGAATGTACAATGAAAGTAAATGAAAGCCGCATTTATTTGAAAGAAATTGATGAGTTATTGTAGCTAATGAATGACTGGTATTGGTGTGTTAAATGTTTGGGCCACAACAAGGTGTGTTGAAGTGCAAATTGATCTAAGTTATTACTTTTTTATTCATATGGTAATAAATTAGCAGCTAACTTGAATTATATTTTGGGAGTTAATTGTATATCAAAAGGACTTCAGTAACTAAACTAACTGAGAAGCGTATTGATTAGCTACAGTGAATTCTATGAAAAAAATCCTGTTGATTAAATTTTTGGTACATAATTAACATGATAGAAGTGTTTTGTTCCAAGTAGCTAAATATTGGATTTCAACTGGAAAATTGTGGTTATAAAATTATCTAATTGTAATCTAACTCTAGCTTCCTACTTGGTCAGTAAATTGTTGTAGATGAGTAAATTATCTAATTGTGATGTAACAATAGCTTCCTACATCTTCAGCAAATCTCTTATGCTATGTTAAATTTTTCAGGTGATGGTAACTCTCAGTAGAGATGTTTGGAGCCCAATCTAAAGAAATCTGTTGAATACTTCATGTAGCTACCAGGTAAGATTATCTTTGTATTAATTGTTGTTTACACTTCCATGGAGTCCTTAAGTCATTATTCTCTTTAAAAGCCTTCAAACATAGGCCAGGCAAAATCTTCTTAAGCCTTTGGGCTACAACAATCTTTTTCAAATGCTCCTGAAACGCTTCGAATATAACCACTCATTCGGACTCCCGGTCATGTTTGAGTTCGATGGATGAAGTGTGGACCTTATTCGAGAGCTTGAACCGTGTGTCATGACACGTTACAATTTAATTGTTATGTTATTATATTAGGCTAAGCAACTAATAGAAAGCTTCACCTTCTGCTCATGATCAATGTTGGTGTACTTTATAGAACAGGTCTCTCGATAATAGTCAAACCTAAGTCTCTTTTATCTTTTTGATTTAAGAACTAATCATGCCGACGAAGCCAATTCTAAGAAGAAGCCTCAGTCTGCTACAAACAAGTACAAACTGTCATCACATTGGGATGCGGTACTGATGCACATGGAACCATGCTCTGGTTAGTTGATAGCTAATAACTGGTTACATGAATGTCCTGGACATCCGACAGATTCACCAATTTCCATCTTGGCTCTGAGTAATAAGGTAGTGGCCATCTAATAGTATCAGTTCAATACAGCCACTACAAGATATTTTATTTTAAAGTAGTTTGCTATGTCATTTAAAGCAATTTTTAGAATTTGGTAGATACCTTCGTCTTCATGACATGCCAAGTTGTTGAGAAAAATTTTGATCGATGATAAACAAATATTCATGGTCGTGAAATATTAAACATCACTGTCAAAGTAAATAGCTAAATTAAAAAAAAAGCTTCTCATCAGTCTATTGCGTGATTTGGAAAACTAAACATAGCTAAATATTTATCTAT
>SDVV010022891.1:0-12858 GCA_016164225.1 Gammarus roeselii | reverse complement strand
CGATGAGAAAATATTCAGTCAATATTGGGATTCTGTTGTGGAAGGATGGGTTATAGCTTGAGTCCTCGATTGTTCGAAAGAAATGGGGTGATGGGGGCTTGTAAACTGTGCCAGAAAGAAATAAAATTGAACAAACATAAATCGACGAGTAACGTTTGGAGGCATTTGAAACGTTGTCATCGTGAAGAGTTTGAAAAAATTATTGGAAAGAAAAAAGTCAGATCAACTGTACAAGTCATCAAAGGATGAAGTGTCAGGAGATATTGAAGAAAAAAATGTGTTAGACCTAGTATGAGATGAAGTCGTACCATTTGTATGATGATGGAAACAAATATGAATTACTTGTAACATGCAACCCATCTAAGATTGAGAAAAATCTGAACTCTCTGGTAATATATATGAGTCGAGATTGATTACGAAGTAGAAATAATTAGGTGACAAAACTGCAAAGGATAGATCAAAATGTAGAGACAAGTGGAGAAATGTATTATGCATTGTATAAAACAATGACTGAATACCGTACATAAGATAGGTTAGGATCGGGTAGGATGATTACTTCTTTTTAACATAACATAGTATGAAGATGATGCAGATGAAATATCTTGTATCAACAGCAAGGGATGTTGTTCTATGGGTTAGGTTAGGTTAAGGATGTATTTATGCATCCGGCAGTGTATGGTAACCCTTTTTGCATAAAATGTGTGTAAATGCCTACCTTGTAGCCCATACATGTGCCAACGCAGTGAAAGTAACGATCCTGTATGTATAAATTGGACTCATATCTGTACTCCTTCAGATAGCGATTCGCTTCCGGGAAAGAAAGATGCGGCCCAGTTTGATGTGGAAGTATTTTAACAGGAATGAAAAGACTGGGGTATGTGTTATTTGCATTGCGGAGATAAAATTAAGCAAATCAGGCTCCACATTCGGGCTTTGGCGCCATCTCAAAGGACACCATTAACTCGAATATGATAATCTTAAAAATGAACGAGGAAATATGACCTCAAAGGATGCAATGGGCGCGTTGATGGAACATAATAATCCGTACTTGGGTTTCCAATCTAATGAGAAAGACAGTGCTCAAAAATGGCGCGAGCGTAAAAGAAAGTATGGTGCCACTAACACTCAAGCTAAGAATGTATGAAGATTGGGTGAAAATGGCTAAATCGATATGGTGGGAGAAAGACCCGAGCCATAACCGAAATTAAAAATAATGAAAATGAGGGGAAACGTGGGATACTTTCAGTGAAATAGATATCACTGACAGTGTTATTGAAATATGTGAAGGAAAAAAATTGCTAAAGTTGAAGGAAACCGAATAATCAAATGGGGTAATGGAAGGGTGACAAGTATAAGAAGTGAAAAAATTGCATAATAAAATCAAATGTATAACTGATTTGGTTTTAAATATGTTTGGTAATGAAGCATGAGAAGAGAGAATCCTGTCACAAATGTTTAAGTGCTTGGAGAATTGGGTATATATTGAATGGAAATGTGGATAATCGCAAGGAGAAAATCTGAAACGATTTGATGTCACAAACATGAAATAGTGATTAAAAAAAACGTTTATAAAAAGCTCGCTGAAGACTATAAACAAAGTTTTGGATACAAGGCAAGGATCACAAGTATTGCATACGCTTCTCCCAAAGGTCCTCGTTTATCTAAAATGTGTACTAAGGGTGTTAGTCTCGAACACCAATAGATCAGAGGAAAAAAAACACCCAGATGATAAATCCTACACCGATAAGGTGAGGAATTAATATACGTTATTGAATAAGAACCCACAGACTGTCACTGGTACCAAGGATCAAGATAACACAAGAGAGCGAGGACGAAGATGCTCACATCAAAGTTTTGGTGAGAAAATGTTATGTTTTCGTAAAATGATATCGCATGTATATATATGTATAAATAATTATGTCAAAATCTATTATCAATAAAAAATAATAAATCTCATAAATCTTTGTTTGCAATATCCTAAATTTAACTCGATTGAACTAGCATTAAAATGCACCAAAACGCCGCTTGCCTTACGTTGAAAATGTGATAGATATTAAGCTAATTGAAGTTGTATACAGCTCCCTCAGCAATCGTAGATAAATATATCTCATAAGGTGTAGGGTAGCCAAGCCATAAATGTTCTAGGACCCCACCATTCAGTAAATCGTCTTCTAAATGCTGAAGAATACATTTGCAGGAATCAATAACAAAAATTCCATAAAGATGCATAATGGACTTGCACCTCTCAAACATTCATTCCTCCGAAATATCTGACATTTAACTCTGAGATCATGAGAAAAACGCTATTTTTTACTACGATACCATTCAAATCTATAACAAATTTCTAGACCCTTTCCAGTCACGTATAATACTTCAGACATATCTTGCATCTGATTCACCAGCTAATGAGGTCACATGGGTACAGTATTGGGGAAAAAAAAGTCGAGCTATTATCAGAAATAGGACATTTTCGTATAAAATGATGGAAGCACGTCAACATGAACATGTTATAACCTGTAAATGTTCATAGCCTATATTCAACATCAAGCATCTCACCGCTAAAAAACTCCACCAAACATCCTCTGAAAATGATTCAAATAAAGCACAACTAGCTAAGGTCTACTAATAAATACCCCATATTTCTTGCATAACTACATCGAATATCCTAACAATTCAGGTTTGAGCAGTAAAAACTTCTATTCAAATAAGTCATCCTACAACAAACATAGTAATATATTCACCTGCCGTGCGAAATATTCCAATACAATCATATATAGCGTTGACAAGACCTAATAACCTACATCTTCATAATCCGTACGTAAGCAATCGTAAATAAAAGCAATAAGATACCGAAAGAAATCTGAAAGATATCTTAAGGCAACTGAAATTCCCCAAGAAGATCATATATTTCGAGATAAGATCATTGTGTGACCACACATCAAGAGATAAAAATCGCTAATTTTCATTTGCGGTTTGGACACCGCCTGATTCCGGTCGACCCCCGCCTCTTCCCCACCCGTCACGGCCAGTCTCTATGTATCGTAAGTAACTCACTTGACCAGAATAGAAAAAAATAAACATATAACTACAATGTCCGAGAAATACAGCAAGTAAGTCAGACACACTAAAATTTAATATACATCCTAACAAATACATCGGCCGACTCATAAAGAAAATGCGTTCCTGGTATCTCTATGTATCATCAGTAACTAACTTGATCAATTTGTCTACACATAAAACTACAATGTCCGAGAAATACAGCGCCTGAGTCAGACACACTAACAAATAACATACATCCTAATTATCGTCTATCTAATTCCTTCACTAAAAGCATAATCGGCCGACACACAAAGAACATGCGTTCCTGGTATATCTATGTATCATCAGTAACTAACTTGATCAATTTGTCTTAACATATAACTACAATGTCCGAGAAATACAGCGCCTGAGTCAGACACATTAACAAATAACATACATCCTAACCAATACATTCGATAAAAGGTTCAAAGATCTAGTCATCCTATATCTAATTCCTTCACAAAAGAATACATGGAGTCACTAGTTATAACCTATCTAATTCCTTCACAAATCATACATAGAGACTAATTATCGCCTATCTAATTCCTTCACAAAATCATATATGTACTCACTAATTATCGCCTATCTAATTCCTTCAGAAAAATCATACATGAAGTCACTAATTATCGTCTATCTAATTCGTTCACTAAAAGCATATTCGTACACCCACATTATCGCCTATCTAAATCCTTCACTAAAAAGCATATATGTAATCTCTAATTCCTTCACAAAAAGCATATATGGAGTCACTAATTATCGGCAATCTAATTCCATCACATGGCAATTCTCGCATCCCCTAGTCCCAGGGCTATATACGCATCCCCTATTTCCAGGGCAATTTTCGCATCACCTATTTCCAGGGCAATTCTCGCAGTACTTATTCCCAGGGCAATTCTCGCAGTACTTATTTCCAGGGCAATTCTCGCATTACTTATTTCCAGGGCAATTCTCGCAGTACTTTACTCTACTTACGTTAAGAAGGTGCGCGTTGCGCGCATAGTAGGAAAAGACGGTCTACCACTTCGAGACTCCCTCTTTCTATGCATAGCAGGGTAAGAAGGTCTACCACTTCGAGACCCCCTTTTTGCTTTGCATAGCAGGGAAAGACGCTCTCCCACTTCGAGACCCCCTTTTCTTTGCAAAGCAGGGAAAGACGCTCTCCCACTTCGAGATCCCCTTTTCTTTGCAATGCAGGGAAAGATGCTCTCCCACTTCGAGATCCCCTTTTTTTTGCATAGCAGGGAAAGACGCTCCCCACTTCGAGACCCCCTCTATCTTTTCATAGCAGGGAAAGACGCTCTCCCACTTCAAGACCCCTCAATCTTTTCATAGCAGGCAAAGACGCTCTCCCACTTTGAGAGACCATCTTTCTTTGCATAGCACGGGAAGACGCTCCTTCACTTTGAAACCACCCCAATCATTGCATTGAAGGAAAACTCGCTCTCCCACTTCGAGGTCCCGTTCATCTTTGCATAGCAGGGAAACACGCTCTCCCTCTTCGAGCCCCGTCTATCTTTTCATAGTAGGGAAAGATCTCTCAACGTTCCAAAAACTGAAAGTGTTCAAAACTCGAACACAATAGCTGTAAAAACGTAATCGGTCCGTAAATAATGAACTTCTACACGGAAATTGCCTACATAAAAATTACTTACGAAAATTGAATTTCTACGTCATAGCAAACGTTGGCAAGGTTGATTGATACATGGAAAGACACTCATGCTGTTCGTGGCAAATGTTCAGTTCAGAAAATATCATTTTAAAATGCGTTCATCTACACGATTATGTTGCACTCGTCGGGCCTATTTTAGCAAAGATCGGCTATGTTATCCTTGGCTTAGAATTTCATATCAAAACAGTTCAGGTTTAAGTCCAAGGTGGATAATTTTTGGATATGTCTAAATCATCGAAATTTATTCAGTCTGATTTTATTGACTGATTTGCTGGCGTTGATGGCAAGTGGTCGATCCATTCGTTTTATTTTTGGTCGTCACCGTATGACTGTACCGACGACGATCATCTTTGAAAAATATTCGTCACATTTATCTAGAAATTATAAATATTTCAAGGAGACATACCGGCATGCCGAGCTATAAAGAGCATTGAGGATTAAAGAGGACAGGAATTTGGGTCAAAACTTGTTTATCAAGCTTACTTTTCTATTTCAACTTTCGATGAATTCGTGAAGAAATATGGTTACCGTTTTGACACCAAGAAGAAAGAAATATACGAAGCAAGTTACTTTTCTTGATGATTATTTGAGATTAGAAACTTTTTTATCGAGAAATTCATACGTGCAAAGCAGTGAATATCAGCTGTGGCACAAAGAATAAATCCCTGACATATTTAGCGAGTTTCATTACCAGAGTGTGGGCTGCGAGAAGGTACACTCGAACTCCAGCTGCGGCAGCGGGTATCGTGAGACCGGTAACGTTGTTCGGCCTGTATACAGTCGGAGTATCTGCAGATACTTGCCATGAGGTGCTAATCGCGACGATAGTAAGCCAGAGAGGAAGCCTTGGAAATGACCCGCAATGTGGTTTAGTGAACCGTCGAGATCGTCTTGAGCTCTTCATGACGATTGCGTGTATCATATAGGCCCTTTATGGACACTTGAAGAAGCAGGCGTATAAGAAATCAATTCGTGCAGAAAAAAAAAAGTTAGGAACAAAAATTTGACCCAATGTGAATTGGATTCATTGTGCGGTCTAAAAATGTGTTTTACAGGACGTATATTTTTTTTTACTATGGAATTTGCGAGCCAGTTCATAAATGACATGCATATAATAAAATACATATAATCTGAATGTATACCCTAGTGGCATTGCTTGTCAACAAATATACAGATGCGTTATCCACTATCAACTAGAGCACTTCACCAATAACCAAGAGATGATTTCACCAATTAAAATCAGAACACTTCATCAATAAGCATTAAATGACTTCACCAATTATAATCAGATGCCTTCACTAACTTGTACTACCAAAGCTCCTTATCTTGAAGGCTGGAGTCGTCAATCGCCGTTTGGTGCAGGAGGCTACACAACTCTATCAACAATACGGAGCTGTGATGAGGCAGTGCCTTACAGTGAAGAGTTATTTATACCTATGGAATATTACATAAAGAAAACAAGTTACATCTATAAGTCGAAACTTGTTGGCTGATCTTTTTACTCGTCACCCGATTTTCGTTACTAATAAATGATATAATTCGAAACAACTTACCAACGACTATTTTGCACGGAAAATTCTTTTAACATAAAAATTCTTAGTTGAAATAAAATTACCACGAATCGGTTTGTAAGTGTTTAACTCGTTGGCCTCAGAACCGAGCAATTTTTTTTAATCAGGGGCGAAGGAAACATAATTCGTGCTTCTAAAAAGACCTTTCAGCGGAAATACTTCATCCGCATGAACTCCACCACATGAAGTGATTATCGTTAGTTCCTAAGCCCCATCATGTTTGCGAGTCATTAAATGGCAGAATGACTTGTTTTCTAGGCTAATAACTCACTTGCATATATCAGTTCATAATAATATTCGGGCCCCGGTGACTTGGGTGTAACAAACTGCTTTTAATTTGTGTTTTTATCCTGATCATTTATCCCAAGACATTGATCTTGATTAGTTGAGAAATTAATCTCGCCTATTCGACGTTCATCTGAGGGGGTTTTGGAGAGCAATTCTGGGTTGCAGGACATCGATCATGTGTGTGTACTTCGAGAAATTTACCGGTGTTGATTGATTAGCAGCAAAATCATAGTCATGTCCATTTATGATTTCAGTGAAATCATATCGATTCAACTTGTCACGTAGATTTCCAATTGTGACATGATTTATTACTCTGCGTTTAATTTGCTCGCTCTTTGTTCGATTTCCTCATAAATTGACAAATTATTCCGAATCACATAGATAGGATGGTGGTCTGATATATCAGATAGGATGGTGGTCTGATATATCAGATAGGATGGTGGTCTGATATATCAGATAGGATGGTGGTCTGATATATCAGATAGGATGGTGGTCTGATATTTCAGATAGGATGGTGGTCTGATATATCAGATAGGATGGTGGTCTGATATATCAGATAGGATGGTGGTCTGATATATCAGATAGGATGGTGGTCTGATATATCAGATAGGATGGTGGTCTGGTATATCAGATAGGAGGTTGGTCTGATATATCAGATATCATGGTGGTCTGATACATCAGATAGGATGGTGGTTTGATATACCAGATAGGATGGTGGTCTGATATATCAGATATTAATAGGTCAGAGTTGTAGTTACACGGGTTTGTGATAAAAATATTATCCATTAAGATGACCATAACTCTGGCTTCATCTTTTCTAGTCGTAATAAAACAAGGCTGCTTATTGCACATAGAAATTATAAAGCATTATCGTCGTTATTGTTACTAACATTATCGCTATTGAATCGCCTCATAGAATAAAATACCCAACCTCTACTTTGTTACAGTATTGCATTTCATCTAGTTTATTATTCAATAGATTAGGGTTAGCGATGAGCGGCTTATAAGCTGATGCAGAGATCATACATATACTTTGAAGTTTATTTGCAACAAAATGTGTGTTCCGGTACTACATCCTTTAATGCTAGAGGCATATTTATCAGAAGTGTCTATCATTAGTTCTGAATGAGTAAAAGGGATTATTGCCATTCAAATGAATTAAATCTTCTGTGTCTGCGGTCATTCATCTTTCTCTGAAGCTAATTACAGTGAATTTACAATTTGATGACTGCAATAGTGAATGAAATATGTGCTTTTTTGTTAATTGTGATCTAAGAAAGTTTCGTTCATCCTTGTTTTATAGTACTGCAGTCTAATATGTTAAAAGCATTTTCATATAATATAAACTCCTCCTCTCAGCATTTGAATCAGGATAGAGCACCCACAGACGTTGGTATCATTGGTAATCAATTATTGTTCAGGCTCATTGAAGCAGCTGGTGTCCAACCTAGGAAGAGATAAATGAAGCAATAAAGTCATCGCCAGAAGCTTCGTAATCAAATGAGGTTACAATCAAAGGAAGGGCTCCTCTACAGCATGGGAGTTACTCGGTAGAATATCTGGTAAGTATGATTTATCAAAACAAAGACTGTGGACCATGGAAATGAAGGAGTGAAATCTACAAAATGCATAGCTATACTCAGTTAGTGGACGATACTTTTTATAATTCTTAATTGCAATTGTGTTGAGTAGTTACTGATAATGAGTTTTTATGACATTTCATTTGCAAGGGAATAAAAAGCCATAATGTCTAACTAATTTACTAAAAGTCGAACTTTTCGGACAATACCATGTCCCTCATCAGCGAAAAATGAAACTTAAACTGTAGAAGGAAAAGGTAAGTTTTAGTAGTACAATCTTAGAAATGAATCTTAACGCACAGTATTCAGGAAATTGGTCGGCTACAAAATAATATAGCTAACCCTAACCAAACGAAACGATGATCTCGTCGTATATCATGCTAACAAGGGTGGCAAGGTAGTTCTACTGGAACGGGCAACGTACCTTCAGAAGGCTCAGGATTTGCCACGAGACAAAGACACCTTCTTGTGCGTTGAGAGGAATCCTCTTAATTCGGCCAATAAGGCGTTCCGTAGTTCCTTGAAAAAACTTTCTCAGTTGTGTCCTGATTCTGTTATTTTTATAATTTTTTCCAATTCTGCACTAGCCTTCCCCATTCCTATGACATACCTAAATTCCATAAGCAAAATTGTCTTCGCCCAATCATTTCTACTATTAACTTGACAGCTCACTCACTTACTCGCTGACTGGCTCGCGAAAGCGTTAACCCCTTACTTAGGAATGTTTTCTGACACCCACTTGTCATTCTGTCGATATCACCGAACGATTACGCCTATTTTCTGCATCCCATTCTATAGTCGGTTATAAAATGTGCTGTGAGCTTTGATGCTACCGCCTTGTTCACTAACGTACCTTTGGAAGATATCTTGAGTTTTTTAGAAACAAAATGTAATGAAAATGCTTCTGAGGTTCCTATTCCCATTCAACCATTTCTTCAAATGATCAGACTTTGTGTGAATGATAATTTTTTTCTGTTTAATGAAGTGTTTTCCAAGCAAATTTTGGGTGTCGCTATTATCATCAGTTTTAGCCAATCTCTACATGGGATACTTTGAATCTGTGTTCCCTCCCACTTGGCCAGTTCAGCCTTCATTGTGGCTCCAGTACGTAGATGATGTTCTTTGCACTCTGGCCATCGGATCAAGCTATAGGAGATTTTGTAAACCGCCGAAACAGTTTGTCTCCCTTCATTAAATTTACTGTTGAGTTGGAGTAGGACAATAAATTACATTTTCTTGATACTCTGGTACATCATTCAACTCGACATTTTAGATTCTCAATCTTTCGTAAAACTACCCACTCTGGGATGTATTTACATTTTTACTCGTGGCATCCGGAACATGTTAAAAAGCCACTGCTTTGTCCTTGTTTCTCCGTGCCTTCAGACTATGTGATCCTTAATTTTTATTCGTTGAAATTTACTGTATTACTTTAGCTCTCAAAAACTGACTTACCCGGATAAATTCAGAGACACTGCTTTGTCACATGGCAGACGCAAGTATTTCGTACCTCCGCGAGATGTTGCCGGTGAATCAGATAAACCTAATGTTGTTGTATTACCGTACACTGCTGACTCTACTTCTGTGAAACCTTTGTTCAAGAGTTTCAACCCTACCATTCCTCATAAAGGGTGCAACTCTCTCATAAGACAACTTGTTCATTCCAAACCAACATTTTTGTCCGATTTTAATTGCGGTACTTGAATTATTCCGAGCAGTGATTGTGAGCTCGTCTACGTGGGTGAGACGGGAAGATCTTTGTCGATACGCGTTAGGGAGCACAAGAGCTACGTTAGGTTTGCCAAAACTAATAGCGCAATATTCTTTCAAGTTAGGGATACCGACCATCGTATCAATTGGGATTCAGCTAGAGTTATTTTCCAGTCAAATTCAAAGCAGGAAAGATTACTAATCGAATCCAGTTTGATGAAAAGGCTACCTACTATGAATGCAATGCCTGGTGTTTGTTTGGTCGATGCAGTCACTCCAGACATATTACTTGAATCTCACAGACAAATAATGAACAATATTCCACCAACAAACTTGTGATGCTTTTCTACCCTGTTAATTTAATACATTTGTAGCCGACTCATTTCCTTCCTTAATACTGTGCGTTAAGATTAATTTTTAAGATTGTATTACTAAAACTTACCTCTTCCTTCTACAGTTTAGCTTTTAATCGTGACTAATGAGGGACATAGTATTGTCCGAAAATTTCAACCTTTTAGTAAATTAGTTAGACATTGTGGCTTTTTATTCATTTCCACTTGATTTTACCTCGAGATTGAGGTTATCCATCTTATTTGACATTTCATTTCTGCAAGAATGCCAAAGGAATGGTTTGTTTATTGTCATTCAGTATTACAAAAAATATAAAAATAAGAAATGAGGGATGCATAACTTACTGTGCACGTGAAGGTCAATTCCTAACGTATTTCTCAGATGTACAGCCGATGTGCTGCTTGAGTTATTCCAGCACACGCCGGCTGCTGACCACTACACGTCAGGACTTGGTCAGCATCGTTACTTGCAGTGTGTTCGTGCCCCTCAGCCACACGACATCGCACCAGCAAGACACGTGTAGGGATGACCTCAAGTGGGATAAGGATTAGTGACAGGACCAAAGTTGAACTCGAGGTTTTGTAGGAGAAGAATGATGGCGATTGCTCATTTTGCCCCGGAAAATGCAGTGCTTTTACTGTGGCACTGATGCCTTGAATTAAAAAGTCTGCAGGCAATAGGCCTGAGCAGCGCACATGCTGCGTCTACAGGCAAGAGGCCTGAGCAGCGCACAGGCTGCGTCTGCAGACAAGAGGCCCGAGCAGCGCACATGCTGCGTCTGCAGGCAAGAGGCCCGAGCAGCGCACAGGTTGCGTCTGCAGGCAAGAGGTCTGATCAGCGTTTAGGCTGCGTCTGCAGGCAAGGGGCCTGAGCAGCGCACAGGCTGCGTCTGCAGGCAAAAGGCCTGGCGTGTAGGGCCGGGGCCCATAAAACGCCAGCTTCTCGATCCTCGATGGGGAGAATCCGCCTGACTCGTGTAGGTTTTTTCGTGGGCAGCCATCGTCAGTGTTTTGAAAATAAATTCAGTCAACAAGGGTTCTAATACAGTACATTAACTTAAATTTGACGTTTCTGATCGATGTCTTCTTCCCAGGTTAACGCTCTATTTACAAGTGTTTACAATTGTAAGAAAACAACGGGCCTTTTGTCCTAAGCTGGGTTATCTTTTGATAGGAAAACGATAAGTTCTGAAGTAGAACGTCTACGATAGCATCGTTTGTCTGTGTATTTTTTTTTTAATCAAGAAAGGGAAAGGTTGTAGAAGGAAACAGCATCTAACGATGATACTAGAAACAAATCCTATTAGCACCTGAAGGAAAATCCACCGACCCACAATGTTGATCTGAGATTGTCACAGTTTCATTCTTTGTTGAGCCAACGCTGACCTGTGTCATTGCTGGACATTGTTTTGCAACGAGCAGGTACCACAGCCAGGTAGTTTTTTACCGTACTAGTGCCCAGCCGGGAACCGTTTTAACCGTACAGGTGTCTATGCCGTGCACCGTTTTTCACAAATATTCTGGTGATAGTACTGTAGCTGGAAGCTATTTAACAACAATTTTGATGGAATTGTCAAGCCGTGACTTGAACGTTTCGATTGTATTGCTGTTGGCAACTTCCGCTGAAAGTCTATTCCATTCCTCGGCAATTCATTCCGTGAAAAAATTCCTCGTGATGTCGAGTGGTAAACGCTTTCTAACGATTTGGATCCATAATTCCTCGTCACTTCGTTTGCATCTAGAGTGAAAGGGCACGCTTGCTTTACGTTTTCCTTACCCTCCATAATCTTCAACACTTCGATCATGTCGCTTCTGACTCTTCGCTTCTCTGGCGAATATAGATTGAGGTCCCGTGTTCTGTTTTTATACGATTTATTGCGTCGCGGAGTGATAAGCGTGGTAGCTCTACGTTGAACCTTCTCTAGCTTTAAAACGTGTTTTCTAAGGTACGAAGACCAGAATTGGACGGAATACTCAAGGTGCAGTCTAAAAAAGGCAGTGTATAACTTGAGAATACTGTTTCTGCTCTTCAATGAAATTGTGCTGGTTATCGTGCCTATCATTTTATTGCCTTTTTCGGCCGCATCGTTACATTGCTTGTTGCTTTTCAAGTCGTTACTAATGATAACACCTAGATCTATTTTCTCGCGCAAAGAATAAGCTTTTGACATGGCATTGAATATTCGTGCTTGGGGTTATGATGACCAATGTGCATAACTTTGCCACTTTCTGACCAATGAACAATTTGGTTCAAATTCAATTGAATCTGCTCACACAGTTTGGTTGGCACTTTTCCTCCAAGCTTAGTATCGTCTGCAAGCTTGCTAATTTTCGAGAGTAGGTCGCTATCGGGATTGTTTTTGAATATTATGAAGAGAACTGGACCTATAGGAACAGTACATAAGGGTGTATTAAGAGAACTGGACCTGTAGGAACAGTACATAAGGGTGTATGAAGAGAACTGGACCTGTAGGAACAGTACATAAGGGTGTATGAAGAAAACTGGACCTGTAGGAACAGTACATAAGGGTGTATGAAGAGAACTGGACCTGTAGGAACAGTACATAAGGGTGTATGAAGAGAACTGGACCTGTAGGAACAGTACATAAGGG
>SDVV010022890.1:0-12858 GCA_016164225.1 Gammarus roeselii | reverse complement strand
TCAAACACTCCTCCACCCTCCCCTCTCAACACCCGCACATCCAACAGCCTCCCCACCACTCTCCTCGATATCAGCACAAAATCCATCAGTGCTCTCTCCACCATTGCACCATGGGCCATCCTTACCCAAGTGTACTTGTGAATATCTCGCTTCTTGAACAAACTGTTCCCGACCACCAACTCCTGTTCCATACACAAACCTATCAGGTTTCCTCCACAGTCATTTCTACAGGGTACACCATTCTCCACCACTACATCTCCAACTCTCGCAATAAGGTCACCCAGTACAACTACATTGAAATTACCTCCAAAACTCTCAATACACTCACTCAGGTCAGTCCAGAATTGCTCCCTCTCCTCTTCACTCCTCTCGCTGCCAGGTCCGTAAGCACTCACAAATGCCCATCTTTCTACGCCTAACTTAACTTTCACCCACATCAATCTTGAGGACACCTCCTTGCATTCGGTAGCGCTACTAGCCAACCGATCACTCAATATCAAAACCACACTTTCTCGTGCTCTACCTTCCTCCACACCAGACTTTCTTCCACTTGCCACACCAAACTCACATTCGTCCTTACCTTTCAACTTCGTCTCACTCAGCGCCAACTCATCAAACTTCCTCCTCACACACATCTCACCGATCTCCCTCCTCTTTACATCATTCGTACTACAGCCACGCATATTCAGCGACCCTGACAATAGGGTTCGGAAAGGCGTGTGCCTCTCCTTCCCCCGCTCGTCTTGCCGTCTTCGAGGAAAGGTTTTACAGAGAACGGTATTCCTAGCCCCTTCGCTCCGCCCCGTTTAGTCGCCTTTTACGACACGCTGGGGGTTGCGGTAGCACGATTCTACTCCAGGCTACGGGGCGCCCCTTTAGTCGCCTTCTACGACACGCGGTGGATACGGTAGCAAGATTCTAAAGCTCCGGCCACAAGGTATGTAAGAAAAATATTCAATTTGTAGACCTTACGGTCACAAACTGCTAACGCTTCTGTACTTTGTGATCGAGACGTTCAATTAGTCAGCATTCCTGCTGAACGTGGTACGTTCACTGAACATAGTCTGACGGCGATCAGTAGAAATCGCAAATGCCTTCTCAAACACGATGACGTCTTGCATGTACTTTCTCATTTCAAAATTTTAGTTAGTGTCACTAAAATACTGAAATATGTTCTTTGGGACATCTGCGTTGTCTAATTACATTCGTTGTCTGATTTGTTTGGGTATGACGAGATGCTAATAGCAGAAATGAGGAGCTCTGATGTTAAATTCTGCAATTAAATTTTTCTGAACTTCAGAATATGCAAACGTGTGATTGAAGAATATCTAAATAATTATTGCACCACAAAAGCCGTACAAATTTGTTTACTCCTTGATGAACTGAAAAATTAATACAAAATCAATTTGAAAAGAGTGTGACGCAGCAAATTGCTACGAGTGAGCGACTATAACCAATATTTTTATGTATACATATTTTACGCGGGGGAAACCGCGGTCAGTGCGCCGCCCGAAACCCCTTATGCCCACCGACACGTCCATGTCGAGACGCGAGATGTTACCGGCTTAAAGGCGAGATGAAGAGTGTTATTGCTGATATCTTTATTGACTGTATGAGTTGGGCGGTGGTTAACACTTTTACAATTATGTGGTATATTTGTTCCTATGGACACAGAGCATTGTTTATTGTATTGTGTTCGTGTCCCTCAGCCACACTGCATCGCACCAATAAAACGTGCGTAGGGTGCTTTATGTGGGACAAAGATTGCTGTTAAGAGCCAAGTTGAATTTCGTGCTTTGTATGAAAGGAATGATGGTGTATATGTTGAGAGAAACGAACGTGCTTTGCATATATTGTTACTCTAGTATCTTGCAAGTGTCGGGGGGCCAGAGGCCCGACCTGCTCACAGACTGCGTCCTCGTCAACACTGCAAAGACGACGCACACGACGCCAGCCTCACTGGAGATGATATGAAACGGGGTAAGTTGAGGGACTTAAACTGGGCCAGATGCCCTCCTCGAAGGAGATAGCCCGACTTTCTTATGTAGCCCAGTCTTTCACCGATAATATACACGTATGGCAATCAGAAGTCAGATTCTGACTTAGTAGCACACTTTGCCCTAGAGTGTCTACAAAGACTGGAATAAAACGTCCCTAAAAACTTCAGAATATGTTACTTCAATTTATATTTGAAATGGAGAAGATTGCTTTTTGTAGTTTACTTATTAACTTGAAAGGAGTACTATAATACACATGAAATGTGTGCTCTATCTGTATTGTTGGATCCTTTTGGGCTGTAAGAATGTTAATGAAACATTAGGTCACCATCCAAGTGATACACGATTTACTACACGAACGTCCTGACATTTGATCACTGATAATATCACTGACGGAACATTTATTGAGGCAAATAACAACAGCAATGACTACACTTCTTTGGCATTAGATGAAACCAACAACAATGACTACACTTGTTCAGCCGTAGAGGAGAAAAAAAATGACTACACTTTTTCAGCCATTAATGAGAACAACAACAATGACCAATAAGCTCTGGTGGAAATGAGACCCAAATCAAAAAAAAATGACCACTGTCTTTCAACCTTAGATAAGTTTTCATGATACTGAACACAATTTTCTGCAGTTGATTCTTCTAAAGTTAGTCACAAGACTAACTACAGTAACATTTACACATTTTCTACGCCTGATTTATACATGAACAAAAGTTTGCATCAACTCAGCAAAAAAAAATGTTGTGGATTCTGAACGGGTAAAAATGACAATGCTGGTTAATAGTTGGTCAGCAGATATGTTGTCTGGCTCGCTTCTTTGCTTAAATCTTTAGTCGAACTGTTTACGAGCATAATTTACCTGTCTGCATCATTTATTTCACCAAGTATTCTTCATGTGCACAAACTGTTAACAACGTGATTGGTCATTCTTGCCTCTTAGTATAGCTACATCAAAGACATTAATGGTCACTGGTGCTGACTTCAGCTTCTAAGATTCTCTTAATATTAGACCAGTCTGCGTCAGTATCACGCTTGTTGGTGTTCTGTACTTTCTATCAAAGTTAACATCACCGTAAACTTGAACACACACATTTTCTTTTAATTCTATTGGCAATGGACAATAGATTAGTTTTTCTAAAAATTGAAAAATGATCAATATTTTAATCACATCAACGGATGGAGTTGATTTAGTTCCCAGTTATTATATTAACAAACTTGAAAGCATGTTCCAACTAAATTTAATATAATTTTCCGGTTTGTCAAAGTGCGATTATGTACTCGAATTTCGTTGTTATAAACCCTGTAAGCCATGTTGTAATCACTGGTGAGGATTATATTGACATTTCCACTGGTTTCGTTTCACTGCGATGTGGGAGCGTTTCGACAAGTCTTAACATATAATTTGCATCTTTACTGCAATTTCCTTCCTAAACGATGGTTTCAATGAAACCAGAGGAATTTCTAAATTCAATTGTTTCTTTATAGCAAGATCAAGATGCATCTGAGCAAAATAGCTCATGAGGTCATGCACTCAAAAATTGTCTATCGTGACGGACGTTTGTGAACGACTCGAGGCACACCTTTGCTCTTATCGCAATAGATTGAGATGCTCGCAACCTGAGTCCCAACATCGGACAAGACGCGCAAGTCTCGCGCGGCTCCAGACAAGTGCATCGTCTCCGGTGCAGCGTGCTAGGTCAGTGGCCTTAAGGCCTTACTCTTATTTACTGAACAAATTTCCGTTGCCAGAAGGACGATGTGTTTAACACGTTAGCAGCCCTGTAACTCTAATCTATTACCTTATAAGTCACCGGTAGCCTGAACTGAACACTTGAATCTCCAATGAATGATTAAGATTAGGTTTTGATTAGAGTACCAAAGTTTCCTAGTGCACCGTAGTCAGTGCAGTGGATGGTGTATCTAAATAGGTTGATGCGCTGGGAACTGTATCTGGATGTAACATCCAATAAATGGAAATTTCGACCAGGACGAGAAATTCTGAGCTGCTTCACAACTGCAACAGCCGTGAATGTTCAGTAGAACTGGATTTGAGTGTGAAACTTAGCATCTGGCTGCCGTTTTTTTTTTTTTAAGTACTTCATAATGTCACAAACTCTTTAGAGTGGGTTTGTCAGTCATTGAAACAATGTTTCGTAAATGCTGCTGTACTATAAACATAGTGGTGATGAAGATTGTTTTTCATAATTAGGATTGTTTCCCATTGAAACAAGGTTTCGTAAATACTGCTGTGCTATGAACATAGTGGATATAAAGATTGTTTCCCATTATGTGACATTTGAATTTACATCTCACCACATTGATGAGTTTCAATTTGCAAAATAAACCACAAGTTATTTTATTTCAATACTTATGATGAACTTGATCTGGCTAATCATTTCTTATATTGCTTGCAACCGTGCAAAACTAATGTCTGAGCGCTAGTAAACCCGACAACTAAACTGAAAACTTGTATCATAATCTCAACAGACGAATGTCATGTGACTATGGTTGACAATTGCAAGATATTTAATTAGCCTCCCATGTAGCGGTTCTCAAAATTGTTCGTTGAAATGTTCATGCACGACAATATATGAGGAGTAAGAAAACGTATCATTTTCAGGTAGTCCAGTCCGCTGAGTCCTAGTACATATATTTGCTTGGCCTTTTTATAACATGTAACTTGAAAATTCAGTTCAGCAATCACATACCAAAATTAATACTTTGTTTGCCTCATCGGAAGTCGAGTACAATAAAGTTTATTTTTCAGGTGTATAAGTTGACTATGCCATTTCATTCTAATACCCATCATAAAGAGTTAAGGCGGAGACGCCTTCATTTACTTGCATGTTCGTCGCCCCACTGATGCTATCCTAAATACTACATTTAAAGACCTCCGATATTTGGTGTCTCAAATCTGACCCGTATCTTGTGTTCTCTATTGTGATCTCTGTGTTTATAGCCGTATCAAAGGTAATTCCCGAACTCGTTTCAGATGTCGCTCTATATTAGTCATCAATTAATACTATTGGCTTATTCCTCCTTCTGTGTGGCAGAGATGAGTCACTGAGCAATTGTGATGCAATGATAATTGTTAGGAAATTTCCTAGCAAAGATAAGCGACATGGAAATCATCTCATAAACTAGCCATCGTCGAACTGTGTACCCCACGATCTGTCGGAACTAAGAAACCGAAATACGAAACAAGTTTTCAATATCAATTGACCCATTTGAACGCTCAATGAATCTACTTTTGATATCAATGATAATTTCAAAATTAGGGTGCCCTGCAAGTTTGCGCTATTGAGTCGCGACTCACGCTGCAACTTTCATCATCCAGTGAGGGTGTATCAAAAACGCAAGGTCGTCTAGCGGGTGTAAAGCCTTACACAGCGATATTTGTGTCCCCTGCACTCAAAGCTAGTTTGACAAATGCTTGCTAAGCCACTGTCACTGTTGATTGAAGCTCGTCTGTTGAACTACATAACATGGCATTCTGGAAGGCAAAGGCACGCAATAAAAGGCTGTACCGAACCTACACACAAGGGCGGCGGAAAGAGCATTGAGGGGATCGAGTTTAGTGTTCAAAGACGACCTTTCATTGACGAATGCCTCTCATTGATACAAAGACTATAATACCTATAAGCGTTAGCCTGCTAGATATGTATTGGGTGGTTTAAGTAGCGCTATTCGTAATGGGTGGCTTAAGTAGTGCTATTCGTTGACTTTGACACCACGAGGCAATTGCCAATCTGTTATCTTTGATCCGACGGGCTCGGTCAATGATCTAATACCGGAAACGGTATCAATGCAGACTGGCCTTTTTGCCGTCCCCATACCGACAAAGTGATGTTGCTGCGAATCATTAAGCACACAGGGCGCTAGATATAACTATAAGTTTGGTTACTTAATCTAGTTACACCTTTGATAAGGAACTTTTGTGCTCCTCCGGGCGTATTATAAATGTACGAGCACAATTTAGGGTGTTGCGCTTTTTTTCATACATTCTCCTCTTCAGACTCTCAACCTCGCTTTGCATTTTTTGTGATCTCATCCAGGAGATTCCTTAATTTTGTGCATTCTGAAGCGTGGGATACTGTTTGTATATTTTACTGGGCTAAGGGCTATCGGAATTAAAATCTGAAACACAACTGACTCAATCTTTTCTCTTGTCCAAAGCATCAACAATGTGGTGACATGGTCGTCTTGGTTGAATTCAAAGGCAATGGTCGAAGCTGGCATAAGACTTGCTCATCTTTTTCATCCAATGGACAGCACAAATATTCTGTGATTAATTGGAGAAGAGACCTGTTTTTCCGGAGCAACCAAAGACTCGCGACAGAGTTCCGGTGGAGATGGACCCCTATAATCTAATCCAAATTATTTTCTTTTGGCTATGTAAGTGCTCCGTCTAAGCTGTTTGATGTGTGCTGTCTAATTATAACAGCAACGAGAGAAAACACATTACAGACACCGCACAGAAAAAAACGGAAATTCCAAGTAGGAACAATCACTTGCCTCATTGTTCTTGCTATCGACACGGGCTGAGCCACAAATTAAATGTTAGCATATGGAACTCGAGTAGATTAAGGCGTGATATGATGCTCCGTATTACAGTAATTGGTCAGGGTCATCTTAGTTCACGAAAGGTACTAGAGGATTATCATGAAAAAAATAGATTTTTTTTACCCAAAATCGAACTCAACAAACTGCCCTAATGTTTCTTGGAGCAGCGTTTTAACTGATTGTTCAACAAAAAATAATAAAGATATGGTTTACAAAAAAAATATCCTGATCTGCCTCGAGTAGCACAGTGAAGCTGCTCCTGTGGGCATGGGGACGTGCCACTCCAATGAAAATACCGCACTGAAAGTTTCATCGTTGGCACAGCTCAGATTACAAGGGGATTGGGGAAGAAATCAGTGTTGCTCACATTAGGACAGTATGTGTTACACGGTGTATCATGCATGTCCCGACTGTCAAGCCGACATGAAGATCCGCTACTGTTTCCTTAGGCGTTGTATTTCCTCTGCAATGTTGGCCCTGGCCTGCTTTTCGTACAGCTCTTGGAAGGCCCTCGTGGCGTAGACGTTGGGGATCAGTAGTAGAGACTGCAGGATCTGGACATGAGGAAAAAGTGGTGAGTAATACAGAAAGTATATGTTTGGTCACGTTTTAAAAAATTGAAGGATTCACTGACGCTAAGTTCTTGGAGGTATGTATGTTTGGTAACCCAAAATGTTTCCAGAGTATAGAAGCTTGAGTATTCTGTTGGTGATATTTCGATGGAAGCCTTTTAATTCTTAAGTCACAGTTCAAAACATAACGATTGTCTTCAATCGTCGCGGGGTTCCAACGCTGTGATCTTGTAGCGTTCAAACTGTACAAAAAATCGACATCAAGAAGTCGTGACGTCGTAATTAGAATTAGCGTATCATCATTATATGATAACTTGGGGAAACCCCAAACAATGCAGCTATATATGTATACACGTAAATTTCGTACCATACTAGAGAGATTAATAATTCAGCATTTAAATTTAGGTATTCCGGAGTAGCTACTATGTCAGAAACACCGCTCAACCAGGAAGGAATATCGTGCAAGAGCGCAAGTGGAACGAGTGCATGGCGCAGTGAATGATAATTAAATGACTGGTTGCAAAGTATTTTTTCAAAATACCCTCCTAATATCCCCGTATTTAGCAACTAAATGTTCCTTATAAACAATCCAGCAGTAATTCGAACAAAGATATCAACTAATTTTTGCCGTTTTGCTTACAACGGTTAATACACATTAAATAGCACAACATAAACCAATTATAGGCTACAACAATTTTCGTAAAGCTCCTCTTCTAAACACAACTTAGGAAATAAACATTGTGATACATCATATTTTTATTTATGTGAATCTTCAAAAAGTTGAGAAGTTGCGAACAGCCGACTCCTTCGAGAACCAACGGGCTAACTATGCCTAATTTCTCCGCCTATTCAAAAAGTCTCATCCACGGTGGAGCAGGGGTTGGCTGGGCTGCATTGGGGGTATCTTCCTTCCCAGGAATTATAGTATGGGAATCTTGGTGCACCTAGGCAATCCAGCTATTCACCGCCCCATCCTTTACACCGAAATTTGATCCATCATTGACAGCATTGTTGCGAATTGCATAGCTAGCTACTAATTCATGTACACATTCTCAGTCTAGCCTAGTCCTACGGTATCCTCGTTCAAATCAATAGTACAAACTAAGTCAACAGTGACATCAACTATCGATCAACTTGTACTAGCATTATACCTAACTACCTTATTCCCAGACATAAGTATTAATTATAAGCCATATTCACGCGAATCCTTTCAGATCTGTTCTTAGAGTCAGCTCGTGAACCTCAAACGTTCCCCGACTCGTTAAACGCAATTTCCAACCACCAACATTTTCAAAAAGCAAACGACGCTCAGTGAGGACTCCTGAATTGTGTGTGTTAGAAAAGGAATTCTTCTTCTCCCGACGGACATTACCGTCCATCTACCACTAACCTCATCCTTCGACGTCAGTCAAGTACGGGTGTGAACCCCCTCACACACCCCACGGACGTTTTGCGGCGATTCCGTCTATTTGATTTCACCAAAGGTTCAAGTACCCCGTGTCGTTCTTCAGCAATGAAAATCAACTTGACTCACCAGTGTCTGTGTCGTTATTCCTTCCTAACTCGTTTTTGCGCTCTTGATCGAATGTGACCAAACCTTCTGATCCTGGATTTAAAATCATCAATCAGACCAGAGTCTAAACCAGTTCAACCAAAAAAAAAGACAAACCTTAATTTAAGCACGCCCTACGTGGGAGCCTATCATGACTCAAGTTGAGGCTCCGGTTTAAATGAGGCTCATATCAAATCAAAACCATAATCTAACTGCCTTATGTCCATTTGTCTCTACACCATCATAGAGGCACAACATAGCACACTTATGCTAGTGATCCAGGAAGCACCTAGTTAGACCGGCTCTTCACCGGTATGATCACTCTCGCTTATAGGATTGGGGTGGATGGATGATTTTTCATTTTATAGATCATTAACACTTTATTTTAGTGTTTCTTATTTCGTGGGCTCTATTATTTATCTTATCCCTTTTTTCATGGTGATCAATTTTGAATTAGTTATATAATCACGTATCGTTAGACGCCCGCAGGGGTCCTAGGTGGACTATGCGGTGTGTTAGTTAGTCTAGTCCAACCAACGGTGGGAGAATTTGCGCTCTCCCGGGCGCCTTATAAATGTCCGAGGACAGCTAGGCGTTTTGATGGCTAAATGATAAAATAATGTTGATGTTGATCTTAGAGAGTGAGTCTTGAATGGCACTGTGCGTGGAGGGGACGAGGCGAGTCGAGGCAGTTTGAGGCGAGTGGAGACGAGTCGAAACGAACCGAGGCTGGTTGAGACTATGGAGGGTACTCGGGGGACCCGGGGGTTTCGGGAACCCGAGGAACATGGAAGGCCAGGAGGATTTGGGGGGCCCACTTGCACTCTTCCGGGCCCTTTTGGGACACCCTTGAGACCCTTTGGAACCCCCTGAGAAACTTTCAGGCCCTTGGAACCTCTGCTTCCCTCTCCTCGCGCTGTAAAACCCATACACAGAAAATGTATATATGTGAAATGCTTGAGTAGAATAATTAACCAGTACAGTCCGCAGAGCACTGACGCAGAGGGCAAGGGTCACGTCGAGGCTGGTCGAGGTGCGTCGAGATCAGTCAAAACACGTTGAGGCAAGTTGAGTTGGTCGCGACGAGCCGAGACTGGCCGAAATGATTCGAGACAAGCCGGGATGAGCCGAGACGAGAGGACCCGGGGAGCTCGGGGGATTTGGCTTACTCTCCGGGATTCGTCGGGCTGTTTGGGATCCGAGACACCTCTGCCACCTCACTCCTACCCTAAAATGTTTGAGTGAAAATTTTTGTTATTACAGTTCACATGATCACTAGCGCAGAGAGGAGAGCTGCGTCGAGGCTGGTCGAGGTGCGTCGACATCGGTCAAAACATGTTGAGGCGAGTCGAGTCGAGAAAAGCCGAAATTATTCGAGACAAGCAGAGATGAGCTGAGACGAGGGATCTCGAGGGACTTGGGTTACCCTCCGGGATTCGTCGGGCTCTATTGGGACCCAAGGGACCTCTGCCGCCCAACCCTATCCCCTTAAACAATTAGTGCGAAATCAATAATCCGAGCAGTTTTTCTGCCCGTGACGAACCTGCCCCTACTTTCTTCACGATCCACAATTTTATCATGTATATTATATAATACTAGTGAATTTGTGCGAGAGTTTCTGTTTGTAATTTTGTAAATAGTTGTTTTTTCTTAAGTCTGTGCTCGCTCGCGCGTGCACGGACCATATGTAGTTTCCGGGGTTGACCTGGACAGCGTAGCTATAAACCTTGTGACGCGTTGTGGTTGGAGTTGATCTAATCCGTGAAGCCATAGACCTTGTACCAATTTCGACGATACTAACTGTGCGCACTAGCGCGCGTGCATATTACTCATGGAGTTCTGAGTGGTTGGAGGCGGGGTTTAGTTTCGTCTGAGTTTTTATCTTACCTGAATAACTAAATTGTACCTTTACTTAACTAGACCGCGTAGCTGTAAATATTATGTTGCGTTGCCGTCGGAGCTCACTTTATCCGTGTAGCCGTGAACCTTGTACCAGTCCCAACGATGATACCTGTGCGCACTTGCGTGCGTACATATTACTCTTAAAGTTCTAAACGATTGGAAGCGAGGATTCGTTCCATCTGAATCTTACCTGAATAAATGAAGTGTACTGTGGTTGACCTGGACCGCGTGGCGGTCTAGGCCGTGTTGCGTTGCAGTCGGAGCTGACTTTGTCCGTGCAGCCGTGAACCTCGTGCTGGTCTCGACGATGCTATCTGTACGCAATGGCGTGCGTACATATTACTCTTGAAGTTCTAATTGATTGGAAGCGGAGGTCCGTTTCGTCTAAGCGGTTTTCTTATGGGCGCCAGCGTGCGTCTGACATCGCTAACATTTTTCTTATTTCAAAAGCGTTTTTTTTTCGCACACTGAGGCGTGCGAGCCTACTGAAATCCATGATCATCGAGCCCTACGGGGTAGCCTATTATGACTCGCGTTGAGGCTCTGGTTGAACTGAGGATCAAATCAAATAAAAAAATCGCTTATAGGTCCGCAAATACTACTGCCGGATGAACAATGTTTCTGAGTGTGTTATTCAGGGAATATTATATAAATTTCGCTTACATAAAATATTGAGACACAAAAATCGAATCATACATTTGTAAACCAGTGATTGTCGATTAACAGCATCTGGTGTTGTTGCGACAAGAAGAACCCCTGTTGTGTCATCGACCTTCGCTGGACCAACTTTTTACCTGCCGACCGGAAGTGCTGGAGCCTGAAACCGCGGAAACAGTTCAAATAGCCTGTTAGGTAAACCTCGTGTGCGACTTCGTGTGCAGTGCAAACATGACATAATGGTTTACATCCACCGCCACTACAGAGTGTTGAAATTCAATGAAGTTCAAGATTATTTCCGTGTTGACAGGATAGCATGTCTATGCCAGGGTACACTAACAGTACAGGGTAAACCGGATAAATTATCACCTGCTGCTAATTTTATTACAGCAACTTTAACACATGGCAGCCTCCGCGTGATCGCTTGTTTGGTGTCACTGGTGCCAAAACGGCAATTCGGTGTTCCGTCATTTATTTGTGACTTAAACTCTTAAAACGACTAATTTTATCATGCCATGCTGTGCAATGCACGGTTGTAAGAGCCGAGGTTGCCTCTCAAAAGTAAAAGTTGCTTTTTTTAGGTTTCCTAAATCTGACGCCATGAGGAAACGGTGGCTGCTGGCTACAGGCCGTCAGGATGTCTTTAATTTGAACAACGCGCAAATGTATTTGGCTTATTTTGATGAGTTTCTTTGATAAACACATAAAAACGCCTAGCTTCCAGATTTGTACAACGATGAAAGAATATTGGTGTCCTAAAATTCGATAATTGCAAAATTAAATTATACTGGATTTCGTCAAAAAATACCTCTGATCTCTATATATTTCTAATTATCTCCACTGTTCAATGTACAGAAGTAAAACATCAAAGTATATACCCAAGAAACACACACGAAAAATGAACAAAGTTTCAGTTTCTCGTTTCAGCCATCTGAGAAAAATCGTTTTCTTACCTTTATAAACTGCTTTGTTCTAATCAATTGGTTAGTGTTTGCTCAAAAATGGTGTCCATTATGAAATATTGGAGATCTGTTCTTCAAGATGATAGCTTGTTTAAATATATAAAATAAAAATAAACTACTTGAATACCCAAAAATTTCGAGCCAAAAATGACTAGCCTGGATATGCCAATATTCGCTGTTGCTCCAGTGACGTCACGGGCAGGCAAGGCGGGGCCATGACGTCACGGGCAGGCAGGGCGGGGCCATGACGTCAGACCACTTCATTCTGACGTCACGTATTAGTGTATCCGTTTACCCTGTAGTGTTAGTGTAACCTGGTCTATGCGATCTGCGCAGTTCTTGTTGTTGTTGCTCAACCCCAGCTCTCGTTGCAGTGGAGGAGCAACAGCCCAGAACGCCCGTTAACCCCGATATGTACGTATTGGGAATGCTACAAACAGGTGCAAGATCCTATTTTAGACCTACACACCTGAGAAAGGCGATTCTGTCTTGCGGACGCTCCCACAGATCACGCACCGACTTTGGGGTGGATGAATGATTATTCATTTTATAGATCATCAATACTTTATTTTAGTATTTCTTCTCTCATGGGCTCGATTATTCTTCGCTGTCTTTTCTTCATTGTGATAAATTTTGCATTA
>SDVV010022889.1:0-12859 GCA_016164225.1 Gammarus roeselii | reverse complement strand
TATATACTACTCAAATCTGCGTTTTGTACAATGCAGGCAAGCGTGTGTTTTGCACAAGACAAGCCTGTGTTTTGACAATGCAGGCAAGCCTGTGTTTTGCACAACGCAAACGCTCCTGCGTGACTTGCATAGTTTACAGTACGGGCATATTAAGGGATACACTACAGACAATCCTGAGTGGTATGCAATGCAGGCGATCCTGAGTGATGTACAGCACAAAAGAGCCTGTGTAAGTGTGAGCAATACACGCATTCCTTCGCAGTGTGTAACACAAGCGAGCCTTTTTGGTGTGCCATAGAGGCGAGCATATGTCTGTGCACTTCCGTTAAACCTGGGGCGGGCCTTTGTGATGTGCAATACATGCTATTCTTTGTGGTGTACAAACTTGGCGAGCCTGAATGGGATGCAATACAGGCGAGTCTGTGTGGGGTGCAATACAGGTGAGCGTAAGTGGTATGCAGTACTGGTGAGCATGGGCGTTTCGTTCTATACAGGTTACCCTGTGCATAGTGTGCAATACTGTCATGTCCCCATACTTGGGCAATGTCAATCCATATTACATTAGACATGCGCTTTCCGGAAGGTCGGGTAGTATAGTCCAACAAGGTAATTTATAATAAGAGAACCTATGAGCAGCAAGCAAGCTGATCTGAAAAGAACGAAAATCATTTAAACACATACAGAAATTAAGATGACGCCCGGTACAGGGACAACAACATCATAGGCCCAGCTTGTGGTGGAAGTGAAATGTTTGGAGCAGCAGAGATAGTCTAAGAGAGTCAGTGTCGACTCGACCCCGACACCGACTGGTTTCTTGCCTGTGCTCGCTCCCCTTACACCTAACTTAAACTCCAATTTTTTCGACTTGTATAAATTGTATAGTTGCAAATAAATCATATCTACAACCCAATCCGATTGCTTGTCTAGAAGTCCTCAGACTACAAAATCTTAAGATATAACAACTGGCGACGAGGTGGAGAATTCAGTGTCATTTATTTGTGAAAACTCATAAAGTTCTAACATTGAAAATGTCTCACGACAACGCACAGAAAATGTTCGACCATACTACGGAAGGTATCGAAGACTTCTTGTCTCGTTTTGAATTCCAAAACTACCGTGCCCTGGCAGCAGCATAGGACGACGAGCGAGAAAATGCGTCATTGTTGGGATCATGCCTAGCTAGAAGCGTGATCACACAAATTCAGCAAAAAATAAAGCCGAAGAGCATAAAAGTGGCTACATACGACGAGTTGTTGGCAACTCTTACAACAATATACACGACACATAAATCCACAATTGGAGCGTCGGTACAGTTCATAAGGAGGAAGCAACGAGACGGCGAGACGATCGAGAGTTTCGCTCGATCCCTCAACGAATTGGGGAGCCAGTGCAAATACGACGACTGCTGCCGAAGTCGACTCCTTCGAGATCAATTTATAGCCGGATTGCAATCCAGCAGGTTGATCACAACATTGATCACGGAATGCGAAGAGAAGAGCTTCGACGACACCGTGACATAAGCAAAGACACTCAAACAAATATCGGTGGGCGTAGAAGACATCGTCCCGGTACGCTCAGGAGAAAGAGTATACCAGAATAAGCCCCAGCACTCACCAAGGTCGGACCGCCGCTCAAACTCACCTAGACATGACCGGCACTCAAAAGGTTTTAAGAAAACCTGCGGAAACGACAAGCCGACAACGCAAATGCACAAAAATTACATCTGCATAAGGTGTACAGCCAAAAGAAAGCATCTGTCGAAAGAGTGTTATGCACTCAAATTAAAGTGTAGCAAGTGCGGAAAAGTGGGGCATGTCGTAAAAGCATGCAGATCTAAAGCCTACAACACCACACGAAATAAATCAAATCACTTCGCCGAAGCAAACTATTGCACACCACTCGAAGAAAAATACCTGAGTGATTACTTTACCGTTAAGAAAATCCTGAACACACCCACAACCAGAATTCACAAGGAGCCACAACCGTCGGAGGAGAAGAATCGCTTCAACGGACTCTCCCAAGCTGAGGACGAGTGACTCCGGATTGAGGACCACAAACGGATCCGTCAAACAAAAAAGGATGGCTACCTACGTGGAGGCATGGATAGTACAAAGAATCCTCCGGTAAGCATTGGTAGGGTGGGAATGAAAAAGGTAACAAGGATAACAGTAGGCAGAATATTTTTTTAGGAATGCCTACTCAGGGGATGCCTAGTGTAAAATAGGACGATCCCCATTTTATGTTCAATGTAGATCAAACGGTCAAGCAGTGAAACTAAAACTTGACACGGGATCATCGGTAAGCATTATCACAGAAAATATGATCCGTGACATTAAAAGTGCTAGAGTATGCAAAACGCACCAGAAAGCGATTGATTACGGCAACAATGCCATTAATTTCACTGGACAAACTACGCTTGCGGTAAATGTAAAAGATAAGGGCAAATTGCATACTTTTCTTGTTGTAAAAGATAAATTATCTCCATTATTCGGTCGTGATTTATGTGAGAAGTTCGGATTAGCTGTGAATATGCCCGAAAAACTATCGTCTGTTAGAACGGTTACTAGATACAATCTATTCAATAAGAACAGTGAGTTTCTGTTTCTTAACTACAGGAGCAACGTTAAACACAAGGTTAATATTAAGGTTGATAGTGACTGTAAACCCATGTTTTATAGACCACGAAGTGTCCCATTTTGATACAGATGTCTTGTAAAGGAAGAGTTAACGAATTTGAAAAACGCTGGAATAATTGAAAGACTGGATCACTCTGATTGGGCTTGCCCAGTGGTTGCGGTTTTAAAGCCCACTGGTAAAATAAGACTTTGCGGCAACTCCGCTCTAACTATCAATAAATTTACAAAAACGATTACGTACCCAATGCCCACTCTTGACTACGTGCTAGGAAACAATGGAGATGCCAAAGTATTTATACGTATTGCTATACAAAACGCGTACTTACAACTTCCGTTAGACGCGGAATCCAAGAAATACAGTCATTAATACGTCATTAATCCGTCCAGTATGCAATATTCCAGTGTTTCATTTCGCAAGTTCTTTCATGTGTATCCAATACAATATGTTATATGGATGATGTATTAGTACTTACTAAAACGCAGGATGAACTTCAAGAGGTTATTAGACAAGGTATTCATAGCCTTACAGGGCGCAGGTGTCAAAATAAATAACAGCAAGTCTTGTTATTTCACGAAAAAAGTTGATCACTCAAACGAGGGGGCACAACCCAACGCTCTGAAAATTCATGCAATTTTAGAGGCACCTTGCCCATCAGATGTTAAAGAAGTACAGAGTTTTGTGGGATTGTGTACTTATTACACTATATTCATTCCGAATTTCAGCATTACATTCGCACCAATGTACGCTCAAGTACAAAAAGGCTAAATTTGTGTGTGAGAAATGTCATCAGTCATGTTTTGAGACCATTAAAAATTTTTTTAGAGGTAATAAAATATTAAAATTGTTTGACCCAAATCTCGAAACAGCAATTGAGACCGATGCTAGCAACTACGGTATAGCTGCAGTTTTATTGCAAAAACAAAACGATGCTTTCATGCCTGTTCAATTTGCCTCAAAGTCTATAACAAGTGCCCAAAGAATTACGCTACCATTGACAAAGAGGCATTAGCAGTCATGTTTGGAGTTGAAAGATTCCGTGAAAACTTATTGGGTGGAAAATTTCAAATTCGCACTGACCATAAACTATTATTAAAACTAATGGGATGTGAAAACGCCATGTCAGTCAATTGCAGTGCAAGACTACAAAGATGGAACTTGAGACTGAATCAATATAATTACACAATCGTGCATATTCCAGGTGAATCAAATTGCATTAGCGATTGTCTTTCACGTCAAAAGATGACTTGGAACCCACTGAACTCGTATTGTTGTTGAGAGATTTGGAATCATACAGTGTCTCAGCGAAAAACATAAGCATGGATTCCCAAAAAGATCCACAGCTATCACAAAGCAGGCATTACATCATGCATGGGTTCCCTACAGCGTTAGAAGAGGTCATTAAACCATTCCAGAAGGCTAAGGATAACCTGCCACTGTTCAATAACTGCATTATATATGGTAACAGGGTGGTGATCCCACAACGCTACAGACACAAGGTCTTAGAACTACTACATGTAAATTAAATTGGCGATGAATGGGATTGCCCGTTCATTGATGTGGTATCCTAAAATATATGAAGACATTGAGAACTTCATTAAAGTGTGTAGCAAATGCCTGGCAAATGCCTGGCGAATGCCAGAATCCCTGAGCAGACTTCAAAGAGTGAATGGCCAAGACCCATAAACAAATGGTCGAGGTTACACATTGGCCATTGTATCTTTCAAGATAAAATGATCTTAGTCGTGGTTTGCGCACTGACCCGTTATATTGAGGCAAAGGTAGTGAAGAGTGTAAGTTCTGAAGTAACAATAGAGGTGTTAGATACAGTATTCTCTCGAAATGGCTTACCATCCTTCATAATATCAGACAATAGTAGCTCATTCACGTTGGAAGAATTTAAAAACTACTTAGCACAAAAGGCTATTGAGCATGTGAGGCCTGCGCCTTATCATCCGAGCTCAAATGGTCAAGCTGAACGCAGCGGAGCCATAATTAAAAAAGGCCTGAGGAAAGCCACAGGTACTGTAAAAGTACAGTTGCGCCATGTGTTATTACATTTTCGTAACGCCCCATATTCCGTGACGGGCGTTGCTCCAGCTGCATCATTGGATGGTAAAGTGTATGTAACGGAAAAGGAGCGAATTAACTCTAGATATGCCCCGAAGAAATGTCATAAAAAAACTGTAAATATTACTATGTTCCAAGTAGGGGACAATGTACATGTACTAAACTTGAGACAAGGCCCTAAATCGCTAGATGGCGTTGTTAAGGAAAAAAGTTGTATTAATATGTATAAAATTTATGTAACTAAACTAGATGTTATATGGACTAGACATGTCGAACAGCTGTTACCAGGAAACACCCAACCTCGTGACGACGAGACTAAAGGAAACATTTATCTGGAAGAATGCTTGAGAGACAGTCACGGAAAGAATCTAAGTTACGTGAACGAATGCGAGATGAGAATGCTAGTGGCAACGCATCTGTGAAGGATCAATATGAATGCAGTGATGAATCTAGATTGAGAATGCCTGATACACCCGCAAAACAAAATAACCCATGCAGGAAATACCAAATTAAGACCAACCAAGACGTTCCGGCAGAGAACGTCGTCCACATGATCCATACATAGCTGGAAATAAATCGTACATAGCATGGTAAATATAAATGATGTAACTGACCATGATAGAGAACAAAGTTTGGTCCTGTATGGTTGTACGGTATAACTCCTCATAGAAAGGAGGGGGGGTGTCATGTCCCCATACTTGGGCAATGCCAATGCGTAACGAAGCAGATTTCCGGCAAGTAGACGGTCGTCAATAACATCCCTATTACATTAGACATGCGCTGGCCGGAAAGTCGGGTAGTATAATCCGACAAGGTAATTTATAACAAGAGAACCTATGAGCAGCAAACAAGCTGATCTGAAGCGAACGGAAAACATTTTGGCACATATAGCAATTAAGATGACGCCCGGTACAGGCACAACAACATCATAGGCCACGCTATTGGCGGCAACTAAATGAATGGAGCAGCAAGGGATAGTATAAGAGAGTCAGTGTTGACTCGACCCCGACACCGCCTGGTTGCTTGACTGTGCTCGCTACCCTTAAACGTAACTTAAACTATACAACCCAATCCAATTGTTTGTCTAGAAGTCCTCAGCCTACAATATCTTAGGATATAACAAATACAGGTGAGCTGGTGTGTAGTCTGCTATACTGTCTAATCGTACATGGTGTACAATACAGGAAGCCTTAATAGCGTGCAGTACATGCGAACCTGTGCGGTGTACAATACAGGCGAGCATGTGCAGGCTGGAAAGTATTTTAGGCTTACATGATTTTGTTTGATTACGATCGTCTTAAGGCAAGCATGATTTTGTGTGATCATGATCGTTTTAATGCAAACATGAATCTGTGTGATCACGATAGTTTTTAAGGCAAGCAGGATTTTATATGATCACAATCGTTTTAAGGCAAGCATGGTTTGGTGTGATCACGATCGTTTTCAGGCAAGGATAATTTTGCATAATCACGATTGTTTTCAGGCAAGCATGATTTTGCGTAATCACGACCATTTTAAGGCAGAAACGATTTTGCATAATCACGATCGTTTTAAGGCAAGCATAATCTAATGTGACCACGATCGTTTTAAGGAAAACATGATTTGGTGCGATCACGATCGTTTTAAGGCAAGCATGATTTGGTGTGATCACGTTCGTTCTAAGACAAATCGTTGTACGGGATTAGAGAAGCAAGATTGTGAGGCACTGTTTGCCTTGGCGGGTCTGCAGTGTTGGGATTGCTGAGAATTGATGATGGAAGGGTTCGTGATTGTGCATTCAATGTTGGTTAATCAGAATTGGTTGCTAGAGCGAAAAAAAAATTTGTTAGAAAGGTTGTGTTCGACAGAATTCTAGTCGCAAACTTATAATTCATCTGGAACTAAGATTGACAAAGGAATTCGGTGCAACATCCGATATTGTTGAGGCAACTACTAGGTAATGTGTGTCAAAAAAAATGCGGACGGAATCTGAACAGACAAGAAAGTGATGGCTAAGGAGTTTGAACGGGCAAGAGTATAGTGGTTGAAAAAGAGACAACATAGTTTGAGCTATGACCTTCAATAATTACTGGGAGAGCAACATTTCTGAATGAGGCTTCAGGAAGAAAAAAAACATCACTACATGGTAAATTTTGTGGGATCAATAATGTGGACGTGGTCTTGCTGCACGCAAGTTCTGTGTTGAGTTCGATTGTGTATAGAGTCGTGGTGGTAAACTTCGAAATTTTGCACGGCATTCACTAGGTCAAAGCTGCGTCATTGTGGAGGCGGTTCAGGATGATGAATGTGGAGGAGAAGAGCTAATTGTAGCACACTTGTGGAGTGGCATGATTGCGAAAGATAAATGGTGTACAAAAAACTGCACAGGCAAACTTGAACGAACACGCTAGCTTGTGGAAGCTAAGATAGTAAGGCAGCTTGAACGCGTGTGAAAATTACAGGAACTTGCGCAGCTAGACAATCTTCAGTAAGCGATATGATGGAGGTCAAGATAAACATGATTGATTGATTGTGGAGGTAAGCGTGAACAATCAAGACTGTGAGAGCAAGCATGGGGAGCGTATGAACAGTGAATAATAGATTGATAAAAAAATTGAGCCAGCGATATTGTGCAGAAAAAGATTGAGAAAGCAATCTTACTGGTTGTCGTTAAAAACTACGAAGCAAGCCCGCAGACAAGCTCACGTGCAGGTAGATAAGTTTGTTTGGGCATGTTTTGCAAGATTTCATACTTATCTAAGTACAAATTCATGATGTATTATGTTACCATAAAATTCAATGATAGTGGAAGCGATAGGACAGTCACTGAACCTATTTAATATATTTTCCGTACAAAGTTGCAGATGCTTCTAACAGTCTTAAACTTGAATTGATTAGCTGTTTTTTATAATACTACCGCATGATTTTCACTGTCGGCCACGTACACGTGTTGCATTAAACACGCTGACATAAACATTCAAGGTTACTTAAGAGACTATCAGACAGGAACTAAGTTGCACCGGCTTTACATGGGTTGTTTTAACAGTGGAATTCTTCTTCGAAAGTGGACCATTTGTTAGGAGACTTTCTCCGTGGTTAAGTGACGTTTTTCGACTATCAGGTATGTAGGTCCTGTTTTATAGCTGAAAAGATGTTGGTCGTGAGCAAGCGCTTGTGTCTGTCAGTCTGCCTGTTTGTACATGCGTGCGTCTTCAAGCGGGCGGCCAACGGTCGTCGCAAGCAGGCAGCCAGTAAGCGGGAGGGTGGTGGAGGTGGCGGCCTAATTTGAACTCTTGTGTCGGTTTGGGGGCGCGGGAGCGGGGGAGGCATGAGCGGGAGAAAGGGGTAAGAAGGGGGGGTTAGTGTCTGGAGGAAGGAGACTGCTGTTGTTGCGGGGGTCAGGAAGGTGGAGCCTATGAGGGGTGAGTTGGGGGATAGCAGCCTCCACAGCGAGCGCGCGACACAGGGGAGTTTGGTTGTGAGAACCATGAAGGGGAGGAAGAGAGAAGGGGAGAGAGGGGGCACCTCCACTACACGGGGGGTTAGCCAGGAATGCGGCTGCGGCGACACACGGTCGTTCGTGCCTGGTAAGGCCCTTCGGCTCCTTCCTCAGCTCTCGCTTGGAGACTAGACCCTACATCGTGATCGGAGTGAGCTTCCTACGCAGCGTGTGCTCAGCTGAACTGGTTAAACCAAAGAATGGAGAGGTACTGGTTAGCTTGCGATAGCCTGAGTGCAACGGGATTGACAGCTGGCACTCCACATTGACGAGAAGGCAACCCGCAACACTCAAAACAAGGTAATCCAGCAAGCTCACTGAATTATAGATAATATTGTTAAAATCCTGCAGTCTTTTGTAGGACCGTGCAATCATTAATGCTTATTGTGTTCGTGTCTGGTTGGAATTAGGAAAGGAAGGTTAAGTTAAAAAAGATGTATTTATCATACTTCTTGATGTTGTTTAAAATTAGTGAAAATATCGCTGTTTTTGATTACTCCAAATGTTGAAGAATGTTCCCAAAGGAGACATGTTCACATCTAAATATCGTTACCTGACAGAATATTAAACAAATGATGTCAATACTTTTATTGGATATTATTAGGTGATCGCTGTACGCCAACTTTATATAATATGGCTTGATATATTGGGTTACTGAACTATACGTTGTTTGCCGAGAATATGATGCAAGTAATGGAAAAGAAATTTTACAAACGCAGAGACTGATCGAGCAATGAACTTGTAGAAGGCAATGGTTGCGAAACTGAGAACTGACTGACGACGGAAAATAAACGAAGAGAATGACTGAGCTCGTGAGAACTGAATAGTGCCTGGAAACAAACAGGAGAGAATTGCTTAGCTCGTTATTATGACTTGTGCCAGAAAACAAGCGAAGAGAGAATGGCTGAGCTCGTGTGGACTGACTTTTGTTGGCAACCACTCCTATGTAGCTGCGGTAGCTGGATGACAATTATCTGCCCTGGGCGCGCCAACACAAGAATGACAATGTGCTCTGGCCAGGGCTGTCATGGGAGGTAGACGTGCTGCTGGGGGTCTCTGAGTGGGTGCTTGCCGAGCCTTACAAGTGCCGGTAGAAAACAACTCGACTGTTGGCCTAGTTCAGGGCTCGTGGGTTTTGAAACAACTTAATTGAGGACCTGCAGGTTTTGAAATACTGCCTATTGCAGGGCCACAGGTTTGAAACATGACTTAGTCGATGATTCATAGGTTTTGAAGTCTGACGTATTTGAGGGTCATAAGTTTTGAGACATACTAATCGGTGGTCTGCGGGATTTAATGCATGACCAGGGCTGTCGAGGGTTTGTGAGCTTAGGTCATGAAAAAATGCTTGATTGATGTATAGTTCATAAATTTAAAAACATGGTTTCTTCAGGGCCATGGGTTTTGAAACATGGCCTAGTCGAGGGACCTTGGGATTTGAAATTTGACCAATTTGATTCATGAATTTTTGAACATTGCTAATGTTGAGGGACGTGGGTTTTTAAAGATGTTCGTTTTGAGGTCGTGGGTTCTGAAACATGGCCCATTTGAAGGTCAAGGGTTTTGAAACATGACTTATTTGAGGTCAAAGGGGCTAGAATCATGACCTATTTAAGAGCCATGGGTTTGTAACATGACCAATTTGAGAGTCATAAGACTTGAAACATCCCCCGTTTGAGGGAAGTTGGTTTTGAAACATCAATGGTTCGTCAGAGTTGAACATTCTCTAATCGAGGATCAAGGGTTTCGATTTGTAGCTTAGTCGAGCTTGGGCCACGTAATTTAAAACATAGTAAATTCGTGAACCATGGGTTTTAAAACCTAACCTGTTTGTGGGTAATAGGATTTGAAACATGGCCTAGTCGCGTGAGTACCCGCAGGATTTGAAACATGACCTGTTCGAGAGCCATAATTTGAAACAAAGCCTAGTCTCGAAGGTTCGTGAATTTCAAAGTATGACCATGGGTTTTAAAAATGTCTTAGTCGAGGGTGTGAGGGATTTCAGGGCCATGGATTTTGAGCATTGCTTGTCGAGAGGTCGAGGGGCTTGCAGTATGACTCTTAAGGGGAATGGGTTCGAAAAAAATGGTCTAACCTGGGATTGACGAATTTATAAACAATTATTTTTAATCAGGGCTACGGGTTTGGAAACATTACCTAGTCGAAGGCCGTGGGCTTTGATTTACATGACCGATTTGAGAGCTATGGTTTTTTAAACATGGCCTAGTCGAAGGATCGTGTGTTTCGAAACATAGCTATGGGTGTAAAACATATCAGGTCTGTGCCACTAGAAGTTGAGGACGATTGTGGGTTCGCCGGTTTTGAGCGTCGCTTATTTGTAGACCATGACTCTTGAAACAAGGCCTAATCGAAGGCCTTGGTAAAATAAACAAGACCTATTCAAGGGTTATAAAATTTAAAACCTGACTTTTTTGATGACAACATGGTTTTCAATCTTGTCCTAATCGAGTGACCACGGGATTTGGAACAAGACCATTTTGAGAGTCATAAATTTTGAAACGTTGACTAGTCGAGGGCTCGTGAGTTTGAAACATGACATATTTGAGGGCCATGGGTTCTGAAACATGATCTGTTCCAGAGCCATGGGTATTAAAACATGGCCTAGCCGAGGTTTGGAAGTTTGAAATGTGAATTATTTGAAGGTCACAGGGATTCAAAAACGGTGTAATCGAGGGTTTGTCAGCATAGAATGATAATTTTTCGAAAACCAACTTTTTGAATCATACCTTTTCGAAACATGACTAGTCAAGGGCATGTGTTTCGAAACGCGAGTGCGTTCAGTATGTTTCATTAAGGTTGACTTTAAGATGCCGCTCAGCGGCTTATTGGTATGTCTTGCGAACTTTATTTCACCTTAAAGCTAGATGGGTGGAACCACCATGTCTTTTTATGCGTTGGGAGGCAAAGGATGTTATGTGTACACATATTCCATAAGAAACCATGGCATGCACTCTTTCAGGCGCATTTTATTTTGGAACGGGAACCTTTTCATCCCGAACAAACACTGTTACTAAACTAGGTATTGAACGTTTGGCTTTGACTTTCAGCTTCCTTGTAATGACTGACATAATTGAATGAAACTTTAGACACGCAGTACTCATAGTATAGACATTACTCATAGTATGACCACACTGAGAGTTGAAAACAGTTAATGTTACAGTTTTCCGATCGGATGATGATGTGGATTTTACTTACGAGAAATGGTTAATGAATGTCTCCTGACTCAATACGATAACCGCACAGCGGTTTCCGCAAAACTAATTTTGGACTACCTTTGATGATATTAAATATTCGTATTCATTATCTTTTTGCTTCTTTTCAAATAATATTTGGTTTTTCTTTATAGCTAAATTTATAGAGCTGCAATGTATCAATCGTCATATATGCCAGATTTGTTAATAAAAGCGGCAGTATTGAGGCTCGAATTAGAGAAAAATATTCATGTACTCATAAACATTCGATGCTGCATGCAGGGGATGACTCTAAATGTGAGAGGAGGCGAGGAGGTGAAGAGGTGGTGCATGTGAGGAGGTGAGGTCTGTGACACTGGAATAATTGACTCTCACCTCATTTAGCTCCGAACTTTTGCAGTCTTGAAGAAGAGGTAATCCTCCCAACTAACATGCACCAAATTGTGATCGCTCCCTGCATGAGGTATACACACCTTCGAGCCAGGATGTTTGGAGGTTCAATTGCAAGAGTTTCTTCAGCAAGGCGTCGTGATGTGCGATGTCGATTGCTTTAGAGAGGTTCAACAACACGAGTAATTACAGATTTTTTCGTCCATTTCTATGTATACAAGTTGGTAATTTTTAGGAAAGCGTCATCAGTCAAGGTCCTCCGTCTCCATTCATACTGACTGTCATTGGGCGGGATTGCCTCCTCCACGCAGTAAAGGAGTTCACGAGCAATTGTAGTTTCCCAGATTTAGGAAGTTACTGGTTTGAAGGCTTGTGAGTATGTGATTTGAGGGGTCGTTTACATCCCCATTTTCATGATGAGCGGCTGTTTCTAATTCTGAGGGAAGTTGTGTGTCGCAGTTGATGTGTTGATCAGCTGCTACAAAAATGGCAGAACAATTTATAACCCGTCTTCTAGATACTGTAACGCTATGTCATTGCTCCCACATGAATTTGTGTTATTAGCGAGAAAATGGGCGGGAAAATTTGGGCTAGTGTGCACCGTGTTGCTGTGGAAGGGGCTAGTGTGCACCGAGTTGCTGTGGAAGGGGCTAGTGTACACCGTGTTGCCGTGGAAGAGGCTAGTGTGCACCGAGTTGCTGTGGAAGGGGCTAATGTGCACCGAGTTGCTGTGGAAGGGGCTAGTGTGCACCGTGTTGCTGTGTAAGGGGCTAGTGTGCCCCGTGTTGCTGTGGAAGGGGCTAGTGTGCACCGTGTTGCTGTGGAAGGGGCTAGTGTGCACCGTGTTGCTGTGGAAGGGGCTAGTGTGCACCGTGTTACTGTGGAAAGGGCTAGTGTGCACCGTGTTGCTGTGGAAGGGTCTAGTGTGCCCCGTGTTGCTGTGGAAGGGGCTAGCGTGCACCGTGTTACTATGGAAGGGCTAGTGTGCACCGTGTTACTGTGGAAGGGGCTAGTGTGCACCGTGTGGCTGTGAAAGGGGCTAGAGTGCACCGTGTTGCTGTGGAAGGGGCTAGTG
>SDVV010022888.1:0-12859 GCA_016164225.1 Gammarus roeselii | reverse complement strand
AGGTGAAGAGTTGTCGAAGTTGTCGTCAGTTGTAGAGGTGGAGGTACTTGCATAAGTTACGGGTTCTTTAGTTGGTTTGTTTTTGATTAGTTCGTGGACATGGAGGAAGATGGTCTTGACATGACCCTCTAGTTTCGTTAGACGATCGTCAATTGTGCTTGGTTCTGCGGCGAAGACTTCTGCTTTCTGTTCAGAGAGGCCGGTTGCTTGGCTCAGCAGATTTAGTATTTCCTGGATGTTCTTGGTCAACTCATCGATGCGGCAGTCCCTTTGGTCGTTGTCCGCCGAGGTGGTGCTGGTCATCTTGGCGAGGTTGATGTTATTGGCAGATGGAATCTTGGTATTTGATGTTCTGGAGGGGATGCTGGTCCCTCCCAAATGGAGTTTCTTCCGACTCCCCATCGGCCCCCTGGTTTGCGCCAGGGGCCTAGGGGGCTCACTCTTGCTGACCTATTAGCTGGCTATAGCGATTTTACTTTAATTTTACACGACCTCAAATGTTTAGTCAAAGCAAACGTGCGGTTTAAGGTCCCAGCACAAACTAGGGACCAATCTGTGCTATAGCGGGGGTTCTCAGTTATTATGTGGCACGGGATCGTTAAGACACAAATTCCAGTAGGTTTTGATTTGAGTCTCAACGTGAGTCATAATAGGCTCCCCCGTAGGGCGCGACCGTCGTTGATTCAGTCAAGTTCGCGCGGCCTCGCGTGCGAAAATATTAGTCATGTTAAGATGAAGTCAGTACATTTTTCAATTGTGACATATTCGCGTACTAGCGCGTACGAGAGAGAAAAGAGTTAATGCGTATCTTGTTAAAATGTGTTGTTATTTCTGTGCGTAATGGGGTGGAGAGACCACCTTATTTGCACAGGTGTTTGAGGTTTAGACAGCTTCGTATCGTTCGGTGTGTTTTTCCGAAAGCGATAAGCTTTTTACGGTTGACTGGGTCCGTGAGTAGGCTTTGTAGGTTGCACGGGGGACTTAGGAACGCTCGTCGGGCTGCCGTAAGTGTTTCACGCTGATAGCCACTTCGTGGCAACAGGGGCAAGGTGGCGCGTTGTGTCTTATGTCGACTTCCATCAGATGGTTGTGAGTTATCCACGTGTGTCCCGTGCACAAGCGGTAGATGAACACTTGATCTTTACTGTTGGTGAACTTTGTTTCCCATTCTCCGACTGAGGGTTTGACTGAAAGCCTTTTTTGTCCACTCTGTTGCCACATTTCATCCCATCGGGATGATATATGGTAGTTGATGATAGGGAACCAGTCCCGGTAATGTATTGTAAAAAATTGTTCTTGGTGTTTTGCAAGCGAGTCCGCAAATTCATTTCCTCATATTCCCGATTGTCCTGTGATCCAGCAGAATTCCACTGCCTGACCCGTTTCGGCCATCACAAAGAGATCGTGCTGCATTTTACGTAGAACTGGATGTTCATAGTGCAGTGTTTAAAACTGGATGAGGACACTCAGACTGTCTGAGAAAACGACGTATTTGTGGAAGCGATGTGTTTTTGCATCCGAGATGGCTAGTTCGAGTGCGTGAAGCTCCACAGAGAACACGGAGGCCTCTTGTGGGAGGGTGGCTGAGAGTGGGGTGTTCCCGCACACAGCGGCGGCTCCCACTCCGTCCGCGGTTTTGGAACCGTCAGAGTATATGTGGCGGTGCTCTGAATATTCTTCTCTCAAGTGTCTTGGGAATTCCTGCCGGTACGCGTTGGTTGGAATAGTTGCTTAAGGGTACATTTGCAGGTCTAGGTTGACCGGTGGTGGGTTGATCATCCATGTTGGTGTGTTAATTTGAAGGATTCGGTATGAAAATGAAGGCTTAATAGCTTTACGATTGATGTTTAGCGAGGTCAGCAGATTGTAAACACGTAGGGGAAACGGGGGGCATATATTCTTTTTCGCCGCAAAAAGGCGCTCATCAGATATGTTGGTGATGTGGCTGATTGCTGGGTTTTTGATTAGACTTCTAGTCCTTAAATAGTATTGTAGTGAAAGTTTGTCTCGCCGGAGCGGAAGTGGAAGTTCGTTAGCGAGCACGTTAAGGGATTCGATTTGGGTGGAGCGGAACGCGCCGGATGTGATGCGCATAGCATCGTTTGCCATGGTCGAGAGAGGGTCGAGAGTAGTTTTGTCTGCAGATCCGTAGACAACGGCTCCGTAGTCCATGCGCGATCGTATTATTTCTCTGAACAGCGTCATTCCGACGTCCATTTTGGCACCGAACTTTAGGGATTTTACCAATTGGATAAGTCCCGTCGGCATTTTGCAGCGAGTCGCCAGGGCTGCGATGTGGGGTCGCCACGTGGGTTCAGGGTCCCACACAAGACCCAAGAATTTGATCGTTTTTTCGTATACTAGAGGTGTGTTGTGCAGCGTTAGGGCTGGTTTCAGGTGTAAACCGGGCACAAGGGTAAAGTGCATGCTTTTAGTTTCAGAGG
This sequence comes from Gammarus roeselii, assembly GCA_016164225.1. NCBI lineage: Eukaryota > Metazoa > Arthropoda > Malacostraca > Amphipoda > Gammaridae > Gammarus > Gammarus roeselii. The sequence continues at coordinate 10,415 of SDVV010022888.1, read as the reverse complement.
GTGAGAGTCGGAATCCGTTTAAGGAAGCCCATTTCCCATCTAGGCTTAGGCACTTCTGGAGTTCATGTTGAGTCGTTATGAGGCTGGGGTGTCGGTAACTTCTTTGTAGGTCATCCACGTACAGTGAGTGATGAGAGCAGTCTTCCGTCTCGGGGAAGAATGTCGGTTAACCGATCGATTTTGAAGACAAAAGAGTGACACTGAGGACGCTCCCCTGGGGGACGCCCATTTCTTGCGAGTATGACGGAGACTGTGTGTTGCCAACCTTGACCCTGAAGGTGCGGTTTTGTAGAAATTGGTTAATGAAACGTGGTAGGCGACCTCTCAAACCTCTACGATGGAGATTTTTCATGATCCCGTATTTCCACGTAGTGTCGTATGCTTTTTCAGCGTCGAAAAATATGGAAGCCACATGTTCTCTTCGGACGAAGGCCTGTCTAATGTCTGATTCTAATCATACGAGTTCGTCCGTTGTGGAGAGACGTTTACGGCCACCGCACTGGATGTTGTTAAGGTCTGCATGCATTTCAAGGTAGTCGACTAGGCGTGAGTTTAGCATTTTTTCCATTGTCCTACATAGGACGCTAGTTAGGGCAATGGGACGATAGTTATGTGGGTCACTGTGACATTTTCCGGGTTTGGGTATCGGGATAGTTACGGATTCCACCATTGATTGGGAAACAATGATTTTGAATACAACGTATTGAACACATTTAGTAGGTGCTGAAGAGCGTTGCCAGGTAGGTGTTCGATTATGTTGATGTGCACTCGGTCCGGCCCGGGTGAGGTTTCACAAGTGTGGTCGATAGCATATTGTAGTTCATGGAGGGAGAACGGTTTGTTGTAGAATTTTTCATTTTCGGATGTGAAGTCGATATGCTCACTTTCTCGTAGGATCTCTTCCTGTTGGAAAGAAGCCGTATAATTTGTTGATTGTGATATTTGACTGAAAGTCTGAGCTAGTTTGTCCGCGATGTCCGCGTATGAAGAATAGACAGTGTCTTCAGCCGACAGTATGTGGCTAAGTCTCTCGGGGCGACCTTGGATACGTCTGATTCATCCCCACACTTGGGAAAGAGGGGTGTTTCGATTGATTGTGTTAACTAATTGGGTCCAGCTTTTTCGCTTCTTCTCCACGCTAAGTTTGCGGAACACGGCAGTTTCCCTTTTCCAGGCTACTCTGTTCCTGGGGGAACGTTCGCGGCGGAAGGCCCCGTACATCCTTTCACGCTGGTCCATTGCTTCTTGTACCTCCGGGCACCACCAAGGTTTCGGAAAAAAAGGTTGAGGGTAAATATTGGGGAATGCATGCGGCAGCTGCATTTTGGAAATTCTCGTACAGATTTATGACAAGGTCGTGCTCTGCAATGTCTTCGGGAAGGCTCTCCACATCGTTCCATGCGACATGTGTCGAGTATTCCTCCCAGCTGGCTTTCTGGTAGTTGAATCGAAGTTCCTGTGCGTCGGGATAGTTCGGTCGGTTAGTAAGAAGCGATATGATCACTGGGTTGTGATAACTGTCATGTGTTGAAGGCAGGACTCCCCAAACGAGTTGGGGAATAGATTGATAAATCGATGGCGGTTTCCCTTTCGAGGGTGATCCGTGTGGGTTGTCCGTCGTTGAGAAGGTCCAGGTTGTGAGTGTCTATGGTGTTGACCATTATCATTCCCCTGGGGTCTGTTCTCACGCATTCCACACTTCGTGGTGGCTGTTGAAGTCTCCAAGGAGGCGTACGGGATGATGCAGTTGGTTAAGCAGATCGGTCATTAGTGCCTCCGTGAGGTCGTGGTTTCGTGACGAGTATATAGATACCGCTGTAATAGGTCATGAGATACATATCTTCACTGCGACAGCTTGGAGTTCGGTTCTCAGAGGCAGGAGAAGATGAAGTATGCTTTGATGTATGACATATTGAAGGATTGTGAAGGTGGCTGAGTCACGGAGTTTGATCTCCTGGAGGCCTACCACCAAAGGTTTATGGGAGGAGATTAGCGATAATAATTCATCTTTCTTGCTTCTAAGTCCCTGGCGATTATAGTGAAGTATTGTATTGTTGTTCATTTCGGATCTGTTTCACGCCCAGATTTTGATGGTCTGGAGCGGTCGCGTGGTTTGTAGAAACTTTTGTGGTGTTCTTGTTTATGAGACGCAGGTGTCTTGGATCGAGAGCGTTCGCATGAGCGTCCGCTTTCTGTAGAACATAATCTCCTAGACTCACTGCGTTCTTGGCTGTGAGTGCTCTTGTAGGAGGAGAAGGACGAGGGAGAACGATCTTTGTGTTTGCCTTTGTGTTTGCTTCTTGAGCGAGCGCGTTTCTCTTCTATGGAGTTTTTTTAAACATAATGATGGGCTGAGTAGTAGTCGTTGGGATATTTGAGTCGAGTGCGGTGCATGGTAGATCAGTAGTTTCGGGTATCAGTTCTCCGTGGAAGATTTTCAATGCGTGCTCGCGCAGGTGATGGTTGTTCTCACTTGTGAGATGTTCTGGTGTTGGGCATGTTAGCTGAGGGTTGAATACCTCACTTTGGTTTTCGTTGGGTGCGGTTGCAGTCAAGACGGTCAGAAGTCGTTCAACGCTCTGATCGAGGCGAGCTGTGGTTTGTGGGGTGCTGCTAATCTTTCTCCTTCGTGACGAGAAGATGTCGCGTAGTCCGTGGTCGTCGTCGGAGGAATCATCGTCAATTGGCCTTTTCATTTTCGGGTTATTGGACCTCTCCTCTAAGTCGACCGAGGCAGCATCCATCGCAGAGCTCTCCTGGACAGTGGTGGATTTAATGTTTGGGGCGCTGGGCTGGTTCTGGTATTGTTAGTACTGGAGAGGGAAGTTGGGGTCAAAGTAACAGTTTGTGTTAACGGTATGCGAGTGTTGTCTGGTGGGGTCGACTTGGTTGTGGATTTGACTGCTTTGATGTAATTTAAATTACGACAGTTTGGATTTTTGTCGTAAAAGATTTGGATGGCTTGTTTTCGTGTGACTCTGCTGTCATTTCGTATGATTGTCATTGCTTTTTGGTCCATCTGCTTTGGGCAGTTGCGGTAGCCTGCCTCATGGAGGCATGAACAGTGGTAGCATTTAGGTTGGCGGGCTGTGCAGTCCTCTCGGTCATGCTCGCCGGCGCACCTCTTACAACGTTAGGGTATGTATGACTGGCAGTATTTGATGACGTGGCCGTATTCCAGGCATTTTTTGCACATTGCAGGCCATGTCGCCACTGGTTCAGTTTTTGTTTTTCCCAGTTCGCCCGGGATTTCTAGGAATTCCGGTGTTTCACGTCCTGGGAAAGTGATTTGATATGCAGTGGTGTGGATGTTTCGTGGTTTGATCCATTCTGCTAGGGTAACGTTGGTGACTTCATAATTCTTTGCTAAACCTGCTGCAAAAGCACTTGGGTCAGTTTTAGGAGTGTAATTGGGAGTGTCTATAATTCGTCTTGTAGCATTGAAGAACGAATGTATTTCGACAATTACTTTGTGTTTGTCTATTTTGTTAATCCTTTGAATAGCGTTTCTTTGCACGATATTTACGACGTGGGCCAGATACTTCTTTCCCTGTTGGTTTATGTCTATCGGTCTGCCTCCCAGTTGTTTGGAGAGCGAGTTCACTATGGCGAATGGGTTCACTGAGGGAGCAACTTTGTTTGCACCGCTATCTACAAGCGTTATGAGGAAGTGGGTAGGGAATGATGCTGATCTCTCCCGGGTGGGAGGGTCAGCCTGGGGGGAGCGAATCGCGACCGCAGCCTCTCGTCGCCCGAATTTGTGCTCAGTTTGGTATTGCAGGATCTCCCTCTCAGTCTTGTCCTCAGGGCAGTTATTGTGTCCCGTAGGGTGGTCGTTTACTTTGCAGTAAAAGCAGTGAGGTTTTTCGGATGGGCACTGGTCGTCTTGGGAGCAGTGTGAGCATCTTTTTCAACAGTGACAATCTCGGCTCGTGTGTCCGTATTTCTGGCATTGATAGCATCTCATCGGACGTCTTACGAGGGGTGTAACCTTAGTTATGGCGTCAAAAAAAGTTATGTCTACGTAGTTAGGTGGGGTGGGGCACTCGAATTTAAGCAGGAGGGCCGTGGTGGTGCTTCTTCTTGGTTTGATTTTTGGTGCGATATTTGCTTCAACTATACATTCCTCGTATTAGACGAGTCCGGTGATGAATTCGTCGACTTCATCACTCGGGAGATTCTCGATGTAAATCAGGCTTGAACTCATAGAAAAAGTTGGGTGTGGTATGATTTTGCAAGGCTTTCGCATATTCTGTTTTAGGAAAGTATAGTGCCACTTTGAAGTTTTGTGTCTACTCAAATGGTGAAGCTATCGTCACCGCTGGCGGTGATGCTGCTGAGAATTGGGCGGTCAGTCATGGAGCCCAGTTCTTCTCGTAGCTTATATGGGCAAATTTCCGGTCTGTCATTGACATCGTATGTAATTTTCAAGAGTTCGGATAATATAGGGCCGTTGTTGAATAGGTTGTGGTCATCAAATCGTGTGTATTGTCTCCTCTGTACGTTTTTTGGTTGTCTGGCGTTACGAATTTCGGCTGGGAGGAGAGCGATGTTACCAGAGGTCAGAGGCAAAAGCACACAAAAAGGTTACGGGTATTCACAGTTCATCAGCTCATCCAGTCGGGTATTCATAGTTGCACAAAGGCTCTCGAGTTTAGCTAGGCGTTCGCCGACTTCACTGGAGGACGCCGAGCTGTCCTCAGTCTCCAGCTCGGGAAGGCCCATCATTTTGCATATCTTGCCCAGGGTATTCTGCATTCCGGTTATAATCGCGTCCAGCTTCGAGACGCGTTCATTTGTGTCGTCGATTACGACCCGAGTCAGGTCTCCTGTCGATGAGGAACTTCTGAGAGGTTCGCTCTTCTTTCTTGCAGACTGGATTGAGTGCGACGCTCTGGAGGGGCCGTCAGCCCCTCTTCGATAGTGCTTGGTCTTGCCCATTGTTGATCCCCGGCTTCTACCCGGGGTTCTAGGTAATAAAGGTGGGGCCTTCTTTACATTGCTATTGTATATACGCATATACACACTAAATTAATCCCTAAATTTACTCTTAAAATTAACCTTAAATCTAGAATTTTGTGTGAATATTTGTTATACATCGATCTTTTTTCCACATTTTTTTCAGTTGGTTTCGATTATAAATTCTTAAGCACCGGTGTCAGTGTGCACCAAGGGGGGGGGGGGGCGGTGGAGAGATCTCCTAACTAAGAACGTATTTACACAAAGGGAGAAATGAATATTGGTGAATAACGAGGACACCACGGGAAGGCGGGTGACCCTGGGATACCCCCAGAAAGTATCCCTCTGAGGTGCCTTATTGCTCTCGCTCTAAAGAGATGATAGTCGATCTCTCCAATTTAGTTGAAAACTTTAACCTTTACGAGACGATGTTCGGTCTCGGAGCGATATTCGGCTTAGAGCGGTGACCGGCTCTTATTTTGATACGGCAAAAAATTAGCTTCTATACCCTGGAAACTTGTAAACTTTGGAGCTTAGACGCGAAGAACAGTATGCGATGTTGATTTCAAACTCAGTTAGTTGTCCGTCATTGGTTACGATACCGCCTCAGCGCAAAGCTTGATACTTTATTATTGCTACCAATATCCTGGAGCTTCTCACACCAGCAATCATGAGTTCGTATATTTTACCGATGGGGTTACACGGTTACATACTGAGTAGTCAAAGTAGTTGCTTCCATGTTCCACCGGAGTCCAAACGCGAAGTTAATGCAGACTACCCCGTAGGGCAGTCGTCACATACTGAACTTGAGTCAATCTGCAACAAGCGAACTTCCGACCGATCCTCCAGACAGTTGAAGCGAACGTGGGACACTCGGTCTTAGCATCACAAGTTCCCAACCCTCAACGTTAAGAAAGCTGGTGCTCCGGTCACAGAGCATTCAACTCAATGAACAGACTACACCAAACTGACACTGACATAAATGATTGAGAACCAGTCCTTGTAGTAGACGGATGCCAATTATTCATAACGCGGAGAAAAAAGCATCGAGGATCCAAGTTAAATCGTGAGATAAAATACGTTAATGATCAATCTTTATGGACCTGCATCACGCTACCATACACCCTAACTCTAGACCTGTCCCTCCTTTCTAGCGCCTGCATCACGCTATCCATCCACCCAAACTCTAGACCTGTCCCTCCTTCCTAGCGCCTGCATCACGCCATCCATCCACCCAAACTCTAGACCTGTCTCTCCTTCCTAGCGCCTGCATCACGTCATCCATCCACCCAAACTCCAGACCTACGTCCACTCACCTGTGCCTTCATCATCCTTTAGACCAACCTCCCATCCTCAAGACAAGCCCGAACCATCTCAGAACACGTGAATCTACTCAGCCCTCTAACTTCTTTACCATCACCGCTCTAATTCAAACAACGTCGTTATCAATCCGGTCCCTCAGCATCACTCAAGCCGTTGCCTCCAAGAATTTCATCTCGAAAATATTAAATCTTTCCCTCGCTTCTGCTCTCGCCACCAAGTCTCAGCTCTGTAGAGCACAGTTGGGACAACAACGCTCTCATACGACTCTCTCTTTGCTTCCATCCCAACGTCCTGCAGCTCATTACACTTTTCAGTGCACTATACAATCACTAATTCGGTAATCACCGACTAATCTTGTTTCGCTCTTGCACCAGCCTGGGTTCTCCTTGTCCACATCTGAAGCGATATTTAATGGAATAAATCGTTCAGTTATGCTAAGCAGAGTCAAAGCGACTATAAAGGTATCAGAGCTCGGGACTATTCAATTGTTCAGTAAGAAACACGAAATTGCTCAGGTCCGGGGGGACGCAACATGTTCCCCCAAGCAGAAGTGAAACTCTGCCCCCTGCGGTGAACATCAGTGGAATGAACAACAACTCGCTGCCAGCCCAAGGAAACAAGTGTAATAGGATCTGCGGCCCCATTACTCTGTCGGTAACTTTGTATTGAAATTAGTTAAATGCATATTCATCATTTCATTCGTTTAACCACTCTTATTGGGAGTCATGCCGACGTCATCCAACCTATGAAATAACATTATCAATGACTCATCGACCTAATCATACAAATTATATATTTCAATCAATACATACCTAATCATTCCAAAGTAATTTGAATGTAAATGGCAAAAATGGAAGTTAATGATCACTAACATGTTATTTGGTTGATGGAAAATAATCACAAAAATTTATATATAATATATATTTTTGGATACGCCAGGAGCATGAGTTTTCTTACCATTAGTGTAACCAATACAATAGGTCAAGAGCAGACTCTCTACAGTAGCTATCGGCGTGATGGTATAAATAAAAATGCCATCCACACAGCTCCACTACGGCATAAATTCAGAGATCACACTAGGATACCTGACATACCAGGCAAGGTTTGGTATTACTTGAAGTGACGATGTGGGAGGTGATTACCAGTAGTTGTACTGTGACCTTGTGAGAGGTGATTCCCAGTCGTTGTGTGACGAAGTGAGAAGGGATTCCCAGTCGTTATGTAACGAAGTGAGAGGCGATTCCCAGTCGTTATGTGACGAAGTGAGAGGTGATTCCGAGTCGTTATTAGACGAAATAAGAGGTGATTCCCAGTGGTTATGGGACGATGTGAGAGATGATTCCCAGTGGTTGTGTGATGAAGTGAGAGGTGATTCCCAGTCGTTATGTGACGAAGTGAGAGGTGATTCCCAGTCGTTCGGTGATGAAGTGAGAGGTGATTTCCAGTTGTTATGTGACGAAGTGAGAGGTGATTCCCAGTCGTTATGTGACGAAGTGAGAGGTGATTCCCAGTGGTTAAGTGGCGAAGTGAGAGGTGATTTCCAGTTGTTACGTGACGAAGTGAGAGGTGATTCCCAGTGGTTATGTGACGAAGTGAGAGGTGATTCCCAGTGGTTATGTGACGAAGTGAGAGGTGATTCCCAGTTGTTAAGTGACGAAGTGGGAGGTGATTCCCAGTGGTTATGTGACCACTTTACCTGAACGAGTTGAACGGTATGAGATCAGATGCAGTGGCTGCTGAAGGGCCTGGGACCGCGTTCAAAGGGTGTGAAGTTACCTACTCGCTCCTTCCTCACACATCCCTGGGCACAGGTACAGAGATTACAACCTACCGATAATACAGAAGTAAAGAAACGTAATCACGGTTACATCGAGGTTTACATGCTGATTTCTACAATTGAAGTACACAATTTCTTTACCAAGTGCGAGGACCATGGGTGGAAAACACAGCATAATTTCTACGAGCAATAGTTATTGCCAGGCTGGAGTTACAGTCGCCAACGAAATGACCAACAACAAAAATAGGTAGCGGGTGACATAAGGAATCAGTTTATATTCGCTGTACGCTTGTCAAAAACTTGAGGTGAAAGAATTTGTTAGATTAGAAATCCCCTCAAGTTGAGAAGCTGTTTGTTTGTCCTTGTGTCATGGATTGCGCAACTTCTCTGTTTCCTTAACAAAGAGGAACACTGAAACACCTAATTCATAGAGGTATCAGGAACCTCTCAAAAAATAGGGCAGATGTCTGTGTGCCAGAGTCTTATATACCGACAATGATCAGCTATGTCTGTTCCACCTCGCTCGTGTGTTAGTGGGTTCGGAGGTGTGCGTGAATTAAAGGACTGCTCTTAGTACTGAAAGCGATGGGGAGTGCCACCCAAGTTGTTCAAGAGGCAATGTCATGGAGCCTGCTCAACCAACACCAACTCTGCGCAGGCCAACCCGGGTTTTGCCCACTGGGACCAGGCTCACCTAGGCTATGGACTAAAACTGGGCACCTCGGGTGTGACGCTCTCTGGCTGGCACCCATTACTGGCTCTTCCACCCTTGGGTACCTCTCGTGCGTGCCGCAGCACCCTTACAGGATTTTACGCCCTACGTAAAGCCACCCAAAACCTGGGTGCCCGCTGGGGTAAATTCCGGGTTGTTGACAAGCGCAGAACAGTGCTGGAATACAGGTCTCCACTTCCAGGCCACATCACACACCTCGGCGATACCCACCCCGGGACCTTGGATAGCGGGGGATTCACCTTGGCGCCTCTCACCCTTTTCACCGACTGGAGACTGTTCCTGGACAACGAAAGGCTGACCAGAAGTGGAGTTACACGTCAGGGATAATGAAGATGAATCTGCAGACAACGGGTCACAAGTTGGCTATTAGATGTTTTTTTTTAACATCCCCAGACCCCCAGCGCACCCCACCCCGTCTCCAGTCAAGGCCGGGAACACACAAGGAAGCCACACTCACAATACAAACACCCGGGATGGGTTTCTAGTCTCAATTTAGTGGCTTCTGTCCACTAAATAGAGACTAGAAGCATATCCCAATACAAAGGTACAGAAGGAAATACTTTAATTCACCCACTATTCCAACACGGGGATGTTGGAATAGATATAGCTAAATATAATTGGTGAAATCAATATAGACAAATATTGTCGGTATACATGTATGCATGCATGCCGTCGGTCACTGTCGACTTGAGAGCAGTGTCTGGCATTGTCGTCTTGAGAGCAGTGCCTGGCATTGTCGTCTTGAGAGCAGTGTCTGACATTGTCGTCTTGAGAACATTGAGAACATCTTAGCTTGCCATGACAATCTCTGCTCGTGAGTCCTTAATCTGGCATTTAAAGCATCGCATCAGACGTCTAGCAAAGAGTGTAACCTTGGTTTTAATGTCAATAAGAATAAATGTCTTTGTTGTTTGGGGAGGTAGGGCAGTGGAATTTCAACAGGAGGGCCGTGGTGATGTTCATTTTTGGTTTGTCTTCACACAGCCCTTGTATTGTACGAGTCTGGTGATGAACTCCTCAGCTTGCTCCTTCGAGAGATACTCAATGTTAATCAAGCGTGAACTCATGGAGAAAGTTGGATGTGTTATGATTGTGCATGACTTTTGGCATGTTCTGGTCCTGAAGTGTACAGTGTCGCTTTGAAAATTTGTTTCAACTTGAATAGTGAAGAATCTGTTACCACTGATGGTGATGTATAGGACTGGACGGCCTGTAATGGAGCCTAGTTCTTCTCGTCAAGTGTATGGACAAATACCCAGTCTGTCCTTGAACATGATTTAAAGTGTTTTCGGAAAGTTGGGACCGTTGTTGGACAGGTCGTGTTTTTTAGATGGCGAAAACTGCTTCTTCCTTGCAGCTCTAGGAACTCGGTTGGGGTAGAGAGTCGTTGAGGTTGTCATCGGATGTGGAGGTAGAGTCACACGCGTAGGTTGCGGGTTTCTTTGTTCTTCACGAGTTCATGAATTCTTAGAGATATAGATAGCATTCACATGATACTAATCTCGTTAGACGGTCGTCAATTGTGCTGGATTCTGCGGTGAATTGTCAATTGTGCTGGCCTCTGCGGTGAAGTCTTCAGTTTTCTGCTAGGAAAGACCGGTCGCTTGGCTTAATAAATTCTTA
>SDVV010022887.1:0-12859 GCA_016164225.1 Gammarus roeselii | reverse complement strand
GTTATGGAATAAGAGGTGGGGTGAGCTAGGAATGCACATGATAGTGATTGGATAACCATGCAATTAGATAGGCCTGATTTGAATGTCCAGCTGGATATACGAACTGATATTTCAGAACCTCTTTTCAATTAATCATGCATTCACTAACCTATAGCATAGTGGTTGTTGGTACCAATTTAAAATATACGATTGGCTCTTACCCAACAGACATGTACACATTTGCTTACATTTGAAGCATTGGTGAGTTGTACAAGTAGGAATGACTTTATGTAAGATCAGTTTCTTAAAACTTTCCAATCTTGTATAATATTTGTGTGAATATTGACTGCAATGTGCGTATGTAGCAACAACCATAAATTGGTGTCATGTGTTTGTTACAGCAATACAGCAATAGAATCATGGTAACCCCTTTAGTGTTGGGTTGGCAGTTATGGAATGAGTATCATCAGAAATTCCAGAATCCTTACCAATAATGCCTCAACTATGTTGTGGCATCAGTGGGGATAGTGGAATTTTTGATGATAATCCTCATTCCACAACTGCCAACCTCACCAATAATACTTCAACCCTGATGATTTGCCTGAAGCCATTAGAGAGAATGGTTTATAGTCACTTGCTTTGGAGTGTACAAATTGTGGTCCGCTTCATCGTTTTTTTTTTGTAGCTATACAAAGTTCTGAAGCTAAATTCCTTTTGTAGCTATGCATAATCTGCCTATGCAGCTAGATATCAAGGTTACATCCAGCTAGACACCAATCTTAGACATAGCCCCTGACCAGACCAATGTCTTGGGGTACTGACCATACCAGTTTTGTTGTAAGTGAGTGCTTAGTAGGAGTGTGAGGTATGTCTTACTGTTGTCCATGTCCCTTTGTGGGGATTTAACATTGTGTCTCTGCATGAATTGTGCTGATTAATTGATGACAAAAGTAATCCTACAGTCAACATTTGTTTGTGCTAATAAATGGCATGAATAACCAAACTATCTGAGCTAGCCAACATTCACAGCAACACAATCTAAGAGGGAACCCATCACAATATCTGCTAATTTCTACAATGGGACCAAGATGTAGCAAGCTAGCAAAAAAAATTGTAGTTAGGGCATGCAGACCAATAGTTTTTCTTCTCAAACATATATCATCTCAATGCCCATATTCAAATTCTATCATTGACCAAACACTTATGATAATTACAGACAGATAAGTTGGCCCTTTTAACAGCTGTCTAGCTAACTATCTAACTACATGATGTTACCAAACAAAACATGTATATATACAACAGGCTGGGTATTCATAAGTCCATACCAAGATAAGAAAAGTGAACATCAGGCATTGCAGGTAACAATTGTTGTCTTACCTTGTACACTTGTCCATAGGTGCCATTGCCAACCACCTCAATAAGATCGAAGATGCCTGCTGGATCCTGGAACAAAAAATGGAGGATATTAAACTATAACCAAGTTGATTGAACATGGAAAAATATTAGAAAATGAGCTACACTAGAAAACATCTTGTATGATGAACATTTTTTCAGTAAAAAGACCCAAATCATCCAAGAAACTGCATGTGGATAAAGCTAACTACAAAACTTTGAATAATAGCTAGCAATCTAACCAATTAGCTATATCGATCAGGTCTGTGATACCCATTTGCAAAATGGAAGCATTCTCAAAGAATTTGACCAACCCTTCAGTCACCCAAAGTAGCATCAACCGGGGTGACTCCCCACATTTTCCACATACTTTGGAATAACTCAAAAAGTACGCTGTCAAGAAATTTCATATTTACAGTGTGTATAGCTACTACAATGACCATGAAGCACCGTAAGTTTCAACATTCTGTCATTAACCAAAAAAAATTTATTCACAAAAAAACGTGCGACAAGCTATGGCCCACAATCGACGGTAATTTCCTGCACCTCCCATAAATCAATAATTTAAACGCAAATCAAAAGTTTGAGAGAACCAATCAAAAGAGCATGCCTATATTAGTACATATCAGTTGCTTAAAATAAAATGTTGAGTAAAATATTACGTCAGTAGCAGGTGTTTTTGTACTCGTCTTTTGCAGCGTCATACCCAACTGTTGGAGGATTTTTTTTCCCGATTTAGCCGCGGGAAACTAAGTTTTTCTTCAATAATTGCAATCTAACTTTACTAGAAATCATTTCTCCACATTGCAAACTAATTATGACCCTGAAGTATGAGCAAATGGGCAAATATTATGAGAAAACGATCTTCTTAATAATACGATACAGCATGTAAAATGTATTTCGTCAATTCTATAGCAAACTTATAGCATTAACATGAATACAAGTCATGCTAGGTAAGGTATCATTATCTTGATATGAAAATGTGATAAAGAAATATTGTTCCTGGGCATTAGACATAAGTTGACACTTAAGCCTAGACTTGTCACCATGTGTTATAAACATCGGGTCATTATAAAATTAGTTACGCATTTCAAAATTAGCTGTGGTGTCATTATTGTAGGTCATTTACTTCCAGATGTCATAGCTATGTGCAAAAAATTGCATTGAACTACTTTAAATTGAAGAAAAACATAGATATTTATGAACAAAATAGGTGCGGGGAATCACCCACAATCGTTTTTTTCTCCTGGGGCGACTCCCAGCAGTTGTATATTTTGTACATAACTACAAAAGTTTACATTTCTTTTCAAAATCCTTCCTATGCAACAAACTACATCATATTCTGAGTATCACCGCCAAATTTGGTCCTAGTCCAATGGGAACTCTAGACACAGAATCAAAGTTTGCAGAATGTTGATTTTTCCAAACCAAAATTATCAGGGACCTGAAAATGAAAAGCCCATCAATCTAGGAATTTTTTATAGATTCTCTGTGCAGATCAAATTTCTACAAGTAGCTGATAATTATTAACCGAGACCTGCCCTTTCCAGTGCTGTAGTCAAATAGTGACATTTCCCAACATTTTGGTGTCCAAAAGGGGAGTACGGGAAATCCCCTTGAGTATCTATACGTAATTTTTTACATGCATGACATCATCTGAAATTAAATTACCCAAAAAAAATTGAATCACAGCTTATTTCGAAATACATAGCTATATTTCTAATGACCCAATGTTTATATCCCAGGACGATAAGTCTAGGCCTAGGTGTAAACTTTGTTTGACACCTAGCTGCAACCATTTTATACATTGTCTCCATATGAGCTAACAAAACTGTCCCTAGCATGCATCTGTATTAATATCAATGGAATTAATTTACTTATAGAAATGAGAAAATACCTTGTTTACTTGTTTCATCAGATTTTTCATGGATAGATATTTTCTAATTTATGTAAATCTAACAATACTCGAGTTGTGATTATTTCAAGGTGAGAAATAACTTCCAGTACAGGTAGTTTGCAGGTAGGGAAGTTTGCAATCATTATTTTAAAAATCCTTACAACTACCAGGAATGACTGCAGCATAGCACAAGCATTAAAAAAGACCTGTCCAGCATAAAAAAATGTGTACCATAGCTTCTTGATTAACCAATACTTAGAATTTTTTATTTCAAGTTCAATTATTGATATATCTGGGGTGTGGGAGTTACCTTATCCAGTGTGGCAGATTACCCTATCTGGTGTGGTGAGTCACCCCCCTTAGGGGTCATAGATTGCCGCACAGTTGATTGTAAATCATTTTTTCAGTCAGTGACAAAGTGTGGAAACTGATGGTGTTTCTCAATCATAACATAGGCCATACACACTACAAATACAAAACTTCTAGATTAGGTCCTTTTTGATTCATTTCAAAGTATGCGGAAGATGCAAGAAGTCACCCCACCTGCAGCAATCATTGTTAAATACTATTTCCTATTACTATCCGCAAGGATTCCTACTTGGAGTAACTCTGATTGGCATTGGACAGTTCCAGTCTGGAAGGACACAAACTGCACAAAGGATAAGTACCTTGACCCTAATCAGTACCGTGCTACTCAACAGCCGCAACTAACCAAAGGATTTCAATAGTTTTGCAAGGCAACCAAATCTGCTTGTACAATTTCAAAGATATCTCAATGGGTAGCTCAAGCTGCTTGTAATATTTTTGAACTTTTCCCCAATATTCTAGACTGGATGCCAGGCAAACAAGCAGATTCTTCTGGAGTGTAGGTACTATCTAACAGTTTGGAAAAAGAAGAGATGGCTCTGTACAGACTCCAAGTGACAGGTAGCTAGTTGTTGATTTGAAGTGGCATTTCATTGAAATTCAATGGATTTTGAGCTCCAGAAATTTCTGTTCAATTTATGGTCCTACAATTTCTCTAGTTTGTCACATCTAGGAACAGACATAGGTGCCCATCTGCAGAGTAGAGTTACAATTGCTTTACAGTTTGTCAAATCTAGGAACAGACATAGCATCTAGTCTGCAGAGTAAAGGTAATCAGCTGCCACGAAATCTAGTGACCTAAAACTGGTCTCCTTGCACATGGTAATATAGATAAGAATAACTAACAGTATACCCATTATTGTATGATAGAAGTATTTCAAAAAGAGTCAACAAGGTATAGCGTCAACGGGGGCAATTCTCCGCTGATGGCAAAATGGGGTAACTCCCCACACCCTCCATTTGGGCACCAAAACGTCGGAAATGTCCCTATTTGACAAGGGGACTTGGAGGTGCAGGTATTTGTTAGTAAGTATCAGAAATTCAATACGCGCAGAAAATGTATGAAAAATTGCTGAAGTGACTGTTCTTCATGTCCCTGATAATTTTACAGAAACAGACACTAGGCCGCATCCCCCAGAAAGTGGGGTAGCCGATGGCAAGGCGCACCTCACACCCTCATACGCTCACACCCTGTTAATTTTGGTCTGGAAAAATCAACGTTCTGCAAAATTTGATGCTGTGACTATAGTTTCCATTGGATTAATGTTAAATTTGGTGATGATACTCGGGAATATGTCGTATTTTGTTTTCAAATAGGGATTTTGAAAATAAATCTAAAATTTTGTAGATATATACAAATATACAACCGCCGGGAATTAGCCTATGTAAAAAAACGATTGGGGGTGATTCCCGGCACCTATTTTGATAATAAATATCTTTGTTTTAATTCAATGAGAAGTAATTAAATGCAATTCTTCACACATTTAATGACATCTGGAAGTGAATGACCCAAAATAATGATACCACAGTTAATTTTCATCTGCGTAACTAATTTTATAATGACCCAATGTTTATAACACATGGTGACAAGTCTAGGCCCAAGTGTTAATTTATATTCAACAATCACTAACAATGTTTTTTCATCATATTTTCATACTAAGATAACAATACCTTACCTAGCATGCCTTGTATTAATGTTATTCTAATTAGTTTGCTATAGAATTGATTAAATAAATTTTTTCCTTGTTTTATCGTATTACTAAAAATATTGTTTTTTTGTAATATTCGCTCATTTATTGATACTATAGGGTTATAATTAGTTCAGGAAGTGGAGAAATGACTTCCAGCCAGTCTGTAGAAAGAGGGAGGATCTAGAAAACTCTCCAAAAACGATTTTTAGCTGAAAGTCTACTACCGGAATACATCCGAAGACTGAATTGTCCTTGCTTTGTCTGTACGGAATTATCCAGCAACTATTCTAACCCTCAAACCCCGTTCTAATCAGATCTGGCGATGCCATGTGGCAACTAACAAAGCAGCGAGCAAACCAGAGGCGTTTTGCCTTATGCTTTTCTGGTTCACCTTGATTGGGTTTACACTCACCCTGTTTTTTCTCATTTTGCTCATTTTGCAGTCTCACTGACTGGAGACTGTTTCTGATCAGCTAAGCTGAATCAGAAGTGGGGTTACACGTTAAGGATACAAAGGATGAACCTGCAAACAACATGCCATAAGTTGGCTATTAGATGAATACCTGAACATCCCCAGAACACAAAAAGCAGCCCACCCTATCTCAAGTCTAGGCTGAAAACACACAAGGGAGCCACACTCACATATGAATTATCGGTGTTTCGTGAACCACCGAAAAAAAATTGTTGTGTTTGATCATTACCTCTTTGTATGTGTGCTTTCCTACTCTAGCAAAAAACTCGGTAAATAATTCTGCTATATCTGCAGGGTTATCTTAATTTCAATTTTTTTTTTGGTTTCTTGTGGCCAGTCTGCACAATTTGATGCGCATGTGTAATCTTAAGATGAAGCGCTTGTGAGGACACCTTCCAAAATTTTGTACATGGAGACAGTACATTGCACATAAACAAATCTTCAAAACTATTTTGAGTGGTGCTACAATTTCATGCACGCATTTTCCTCCATAGCATATTAATTCAAGCGGACACTGAGATTCCTAACCACTACGCATCACAATCATTGTCCTAGTAATTTATTTGATCGAACAGTCCAGATTGTCAGGGGTTACTGAGAAAAACAAACAAAAACCACTATTGCATATTTTGACAGGGAAATGGAAAATTGTTGATTCACAATACAACGCCCAATATTAGTCAAGATGAAATGCATCAGTGTTTGGTATGAATGCAACAGTGGTTAAACTGCAATATTAAATATCACCTTGCATGGTTTGAACAACAATTTAACATTACAGTATTTTGACAGTAGATGAAAACTAACTCAGACTTCACACACGTTTTGTACACAAGTTTGCTGCAACATTCATGGAACAGACAGCAGAGTGAAAGTGCAAAATTATGCATTACCATTGTCAGTTGCATGGTTGATAGATATGTCAACGGTGTTGTTAGTAATGGCAATATTTAATTAGAACTGACAATGGTTGTTAATTATAATTTAAAACTACCATAAGAAAGAGTATCATCTGGATGTTACATCCTGTTTTGTTGGATGCTTCATGAGTGAAAGAAGTTTGCCTCTATGTGCGGTCATCTCAAACTCTACAGATGTAATTCTGCAGTCTGTTAAGCAGCGTTTGCACCTCTAGCTCTCCCCTGTATATATATTTGCCAGTATCTTTGACAGTAGAGCACGTAACTCTACAAACATATCTGCATGCACATGCAAAGGTCTAGGCATGCCGGTCTCAGCTTGAGAGGCGCACAACTGGTTTGGTTAATATTGGGGGATGAAAACGCACAAAGTGTTCTCAACCCCGTGCCCAATTGTGCAATCTGGTCCTGTAGAGCACAATGTTCCCAAAGATGTTCCTAGTATGCTTGGGATTGTTTTATGCTTTTTTCAATCCAGCAAGGTGCGCATCTCTGTTTGCTTTGCCTATAGGTTAATTTGGTGTTTCCTCATTAGTTGGCAGACCACTCAAACGACATTTAGGACACGCAATTTATGTCAGATTCATGCTATTTGAGGTGTTATTTTTTCAGCATTTTTGTGGGCCTCACCTTGCAGAAACCTTTGAAAATATTCTAAGTTTTGTATCTCCTGATGGAGTTCAGGAGTCATCGAGCTGACCGAGAGGCGTGTGTGTTTCTTTGTGCCTATAGGCTATCGGTGCTACTGTGTTGGGGGCTGCTGAGATGGTTCCTGCATAAATGGCTGATTGCGTATCCCCATGGGTTTTATACGTACAAATGACGGGTTTCCATTTTTCTCTACGCACAGTGATCAGGCAGCTCATTTCTTTATGGTCGGCAAGAGATTCACATATGTTGTTGAGGACAGACAATTGATTGATCGTGATTATCAGATCAAGCAATGAGCTACTTTCTTCTGTCATTCTAGTTGGCTCCTCAATGAGTGCTCTTCTAGTTTTGGTGTTATAATAATTGAGCCCTATTTATTTGGCTCTAATTGATTGCCGTTGAAATCTCCTAGGACGTAGATGGGTTTTTAATAATTACCTGCTCTCAGGAGATTGGATTCTATGTAGCTGAATGACTGGTTGCTGGCTTAGGGTGGCTTGTAAATAGCTCCAACAATAAAGGATTTGGATTTTTTCCAGTGGACAGTAATCAAAGTGTGGCAGCAGGCAGCAAATTAGTACATCATCAGAAGGTATGTTACATTAAGTTGATTAGTAGTTTGAACAGAAAATCAGAGTGAAATTAACCATGATATAATCGTTTACGAATTTCGTATACGAATTGTTTTTTATACGCAGTAAGGCTCATAAATTTCCTTAGCTTATCAAAACCAAGTTCGAGGACGAAAACAAAGATTCCAACTTGCCTTCAATGCATTGAGGTCGATGTCTCCCAAACTACAGTTCACAGACTGAGCCATGGCAGCTGTAGTTCAAAATTTCTTATTAGAATAATATCACTATAACATTATCATAATCGTGACTAAATACTACAGTATTCTTCTAAACAAATACTGCAACAAACGTCACTTTGTTATTCTCATCGCAGGTACAACTAACACACCCACTATAAATGGCGAACCATGAGTGACACAATGTTGGAACACCGCATTTCTGAATGTAAAGTGAACGCTGAATTTTCAAGGAGTGACCATCATACGTCCCTAATGTTATGAAAATATCATTTCTGATAGAAGTTTGGAAGTGATTTCAGTGTAATAAAATTTCTACATAGAAGAATGTAATGCATATTATACAGAAATATAATTTTCAGTTCATGTGAACACAACCAACCACACAAAACAGCTGCTGTACATTGTTTATGTTGGGGAAGAATTCATATGAAGAAAACTATCTGTTGTTTCCGTGGATGGTTCGATACATGTTTAATAAGGTGAACATGAGTTTAATTTGATACCATATTTGATATTACATGTTTATTATTATGAATTACTTGAATATGACTTTTACTAAAATGATACAGACACATTAATCGATGTTCATGAAAGTCCGTGTTTAGTTCATCCTGTACCGAGTAATATGTGCTTTCGGGCTGATTGCATAGATTCGAGACCATAAGCTACTGGGAGTATAAAATTTCTTCGTAGTTCAGGCGCAGTTAAAATTAACCAGCTGCTCCTTTGAGAAAAGGAGCGGCACCCATGGACGCATTCGAGTAGACGTCACAGTGCCTGGTCTAGCTGCTTCGTAGTTGGGACCAGCTTCCCGTGTAAGTATAGAGGCTACAGCTATCCAAAAAGGTGGCACAAATAAACCTAGATAATTTGACTCAACAAAATGAGACTTTATAGTTCAGATTTTCTTATAATCAGATAAATAGGAATATAATTATACAGCCCATACATTAGTGAAGCAATCTCCCATTTTCTAAATAAATGCTATGTCGTACGAGCCAAAAAACGGATTCATTCCGTTACGGCAGATACTAAAACGGAAAGCTATGTTATAGATGGCTCACTGAGGTTGCCGGGTTGAAGTACCATACCCTCACTCCTAATATTTTCTCGAGAGCACATTTATAAAAAAACTGTCTCCCCAAACCTTTCCGCTTCGTAGCTCCTATGTTGTCCCAATATTGAATCACACGTGGGGAGAATCTATGTAACGCCACACAATTGCCTAGGAAATAATTGTATAAATGAATAGGGTAGGCCATCTTTTGAGGGTACAGTTGGTCAAGGTTTTCGGTGCGCGGGCGGGGAAACGCGGGATATGACCTAACAACCCCGCTATCCCCTACTCGCTTGCCTGGAGCTGTCCCTTTGTTCCGGTTTAGTTTTAGCTTGTCTCATGATATGGATATAATAAAGTTGAAGTAATACATTTCGATACCTTCGTAGGTAAGTCACTGCGTGTGATATTGTAGGAATGATAATAGTACATTAGCCAAGTTAGTGCCGTGTGAAGTTGTTCAGCCATGGGCGGAGCAGAGTAATACGCCTACGTCTAGACCCAGAGGGCATCGGTTGTTGCCGGTAGGTTAGGTTCCCGCATCTGAGGAAGCCAAGGTAGAGTTGATTTGAGTTGTGTTGTGAGCGATACTATGCTATCCGCGCTTTGCTCCACGGATAATAATGAATCGTAACTATACCTAAGTGACCTAATGTCTAGGTTGTTTTTAGGAATATGTAAAAATAGTTTAGTCTAACCCTAACAATGTTAAAGATAGAAATAAAGTACTTATTATAACCATCGCAAGACTCATTGACGATGATAGGATCTAACCAAGCATAATAACCAAAATGGCCGTAATTTCACCCAAAATTAAGATAAATAATGAAGGACATGTAACACAGTGTTTCCTACAACCCTCCGGTCTGGATTTTTAAGTGTTTCTGTTGCTTAAAATATGATCAAGTTGCATAAGATGATTATCTCAGAAGCAAACAAAAAATATAAAACAATTTGGATCTCCAAGCTATTGAATTTGAAGATGACGATAAAATAGAAGTAAATCACGCATGCTATATCAAATCCTCTAAAATTCCGCCTATACTATTACCACCAACATCCCCATTTCCCCTGTACCAGCGGCACAGCCCTCATACCACCAATACTTTCACTAACAAAATCTGGCACAGTTATCCCCTTGACACCAGCAAACCAAAGTTCAACGAGGCACTGCAGATGAATATCCGTAAACTAAGTATCTCGAATGCATGTGGTTTTTTAAGCAGTTACTGACCAATCAACATGGAATCATCAACGTTTCAGCTCTGAAAAAGAGCAAGAGAGCTGCGAGGAAGAATCCCAATTTCAAAATTGGAAATGGTCGCACTGTACAGCAAAGCACCGCTGCCAGGGGCATCGCAAAACTATTTGTATCACTACCGTGCTCTAGAAGCAAGTTTCCCCTGTAGAGGACAGTTGTCCCTACAAATGGTCTTACGCATATTGTTTTAGTGTCTATTTTCAAAGAGACCGCGAAATGGTAGACTAACATTGTTAGGACATCCAACTGTAGAAATTCAGTACTAAAATGAGTTTGCACAGAGGCTAAACCCAAAGGCTTTCGGCATCCCCCAAAACATGTGAGCTCATTTATTCAAGACACGGAGCTGAACGAACAGGTAAGCAATTATTTTCTAGAGTGCGACGTTTCTATATATTAATAAAAGCGCAGTCGGTAGTAGTGAAATATATGGGCAAAGGTTTTTAAAACAAACATCAAGGGATCAAGCGATTTCAGTGTTTGGTAGCAATTATAGATCTCTGCCTAAATAAGGCTAGACTAGAAAGTAAGACTGCAAAACGTGTCAGTATGAAGCCACACCCCAGCATACAATTTGAGTCGCCAATCACACGGGATAGCTAACTTTCAACAGGGCTAGATTGATATCAATTACTAATATAACTCATAAATCATTTATATCGTGCAATTCTCAACATGGATGACAGTAGGTTCAGCCAGCCACTTGCCGCTGTAAAAAATTATTATCACCTGTGTACACTACGTCTAGTGTCGCATGGGTGTTTGTACATTCAATTGTAAGCTTGAACTTTGTACATATAAGATTAGTATGCTGCTGAACTTGGGCAAAGTTGAGGTATTTCCAGCATGTTCCATAAAATACTTACAGGACTCTTGTAAAAATCATGAACTGACTAATGATTGTGTGTATGTCTGCCTTGCCAGTCTGTAATCACTGCAAGGAGTTCACACCGCCAGTAACGTAAACCTTATAACAAGACTAAAGTAGATAATGTTCTTTTAAATTATGAGCTACATGAAATATAAATC
Organism: Gammarus roeselii; assembly: GCA_016164225.1. Taxonomy (NCBI): domain Eukaryota; kingdom Metazoa; phylum Arthropoda; class Malacostraca; order Amphipoda; family Gammaridae; genus Gammarus; species Gammarus roeselii. The sequence goes on along the minus strand of SDVV010022887.1, from coordinate 1,330 downwards.
TTCAAAAATGATGTTGGCTAGCCACATGTTCTGTGGTGCTATCATTCGTGGATTTGCAGACTCACGGCAATTGTCCGGATCAGATTCCTAATTTATGAATTTTCATAGTAATAACTGATTATATTACAAAGATTAAACCATTACTATTTCATGACTGAGGTACCTATAATTGAATCTTCGTCTGTATAACTTAACTGAGTAATTAATTAATTACTTGAAGGTTATAACTCAAAGCTGATCTCATTCCAGCCTATACCTATGATGAAACTTTTAGTTCTTCTTCATATTAACGTAAATGAACTGAGTAAAGGCCTTAAAGGGGGGCTGGCAGAATGTTGCAAATTTAGCACTTGTTTACCCGTGAAAGTGAATGTTAAGTGTGATACATTTTCTTCCAGCTCCGTTGCTGGGGCAGCCAACTGGCTGGGCAAAAAAACAAACAAGGACATCAAGGAGATTCTACGAATTGGAATCTCAGTTTCAAGATGGACCTGGTGACACCTCAAAAACATGCAGGACACGTCCCTGTATCTCTACCTAGCGGTGGAACTTCAAATGACAACACTGGCAGTTCTCGTCGACCCCTTATTGGATGACTTGGACCAACGCTGCAACAGGCAGCCGACCAACTAGGTCGAGAACCATCAGCCACCAGCGCGGGACACTGTTGGACGAAACGCTGCACTTCCTGCTCATGGACACAAGGTGGTAATGTTCTGAGCCTTGTGCCCCTTTAATTGCTTTTATTGCCGAATGAATCATTTTTTTAATAATATAAATATTAAATTCATGTTTGACTGCCTTTTAACCCTTCATGGTTACAGCCTAACTGCCAAAGTAAAATTTATTTATAGCTACCAACAAGCAGTGTCATTAGTAGTATATATAACGACAAAAACGGCAATGAAAAGTAGGGGGTACGAAAACGGCAATGAAAAGTAGGGGGTACAAAAACGGCAATGAAAAGTAGGGGGTACAAAAACGGCAATGAAAAGTAGGGGGTACGAAAACGGCAATGAAAACCGTACTACGAAAACCGTACTACGAAAACCGTACTACGAAAACCGTACTACGAAAACCGTACTACGAAAACCGTACTACGAAAACCGTACTACGAAAACCGTACTACGAGAACCGTGCTACGAAAACCGTACTACAAGAATCGCCCTGGATAATTAGTGACTCTATGTTTGTTATTTTGTGAAGGATTTAGGATATATGCTTTTAGTGAAGGTATTAGATAGATAAGATTTAGGATATATGTTATTTATGAAGGAAATAGGATATATGTTAATTGTGAAGGAATTAGATGTAGGATGGCTAGATATTT
>SDVV010022886.1:0-12859 GCA_016164225.1 Gammarus roeselii | reverse complement strand
TATATATATATATATGATGCCATGGACTAAAAAAGTGCTTGGGATGTCGGAAGTACGCCTGACTACGATGAGAACCGAGGGTGGTGTTCAGTCGAAAGAATTAAGGCAGTTTTGTCTCGCCCTCCGACCCTGCCGGCCCGAACAGTCCCTTGTATGAAAATTCCTTAGAATATATATAGCATCCACGTTAGAAGTCCTCTGTCCTAATTTCAACCCTGAGAGTATTTCAACGCCTGGTTATCTTCGTATTGATTTATTTAACATTCTGCTCCCCTTCCTCTAATTACGGCATCTTTTTCAAGCTTTCGCAGTATCACAATCAACTGGGGAACTGTTAAAACACATGCGAATTAATTTTTTGATGCCCACCAAAGTCAATCTCTCTCCGACTGATGTATTTGAGCTTATTGCAACACTCACTCTCTAGACAGCCTCCGATCATTTCCTGGGGTTGAAGGAGTTTTTCTCTTCAATGAAGCGCTTCATCTTCTGCCGGCGTTGAAGCATGAGCCGACACGGCAACCGAGTTGAGGGTTAGTCATGTTAGTTCATTAACATGGGAAAGAGTGCCGTTTGTTCCTGGTTAGCATTTTGTAGATAGGGGTTGATGATGATGGGAAGGGTGGAAGGTAGTGACAATACTTTCACCCTTCGTAGAGGTTGGTTTTAATGATGGTGGGAGAACGATTCTACCATTTATCGAGCGCATTTCTAGCTAACATCTAGGAAATTGTTGGGCGATTTTGTAGGAAAATTATATTGTGAGGCTGGAAGAGATATGCAGAGATATACACGGCTTATAAATATCTAGATTGACATGAAACACACAGGAAATTACATAAAATGTAATTACGAAACGATCAGGAAGGAAGGAAATTGTCGTCATAGATTATCTGGCTATTGCAATATGGTTAGACCCTCAAGATGCTCCATACACAATACCGGTTCGGTGATAGCAATATTTTACTGCGAAATTTAAAATACTTCGAGTTCGGGATGCATCAGCTCCGAAGATTGATTAATACATTATATATTTCCAATCATAAAAGCTCCAGAAGACCGTACAGATACTGTTGGAATATTATTTATTGTGAGGTGAGATTAGCACGCATGATCAAATTTTAAATTGATGATATTGTTCACAAACAATAAATTTCGATTTCTTAAAACGTCGATATCACGATGACAAAACTTTGAAATATTTAACACTCCAACGTTCTGTATTAATTTCAAGTAGTATCCGTATATGTTACTACTCCAAACAGTTTTCACAGAGTCATCGCACATCAAACAGCTGCTGGACATTTTTCCTGCTATTTTTATATATAAAAATATCCTTTCTGCAGCCTGCGAGAACCTCACGCCACGTTTAGGTGAGAGCAAAGGCTCGGTCTCGCGGTGCAACGTGTCAACGCTTTGAGTGTACAATTTGATTTTAGGCCTATCAACTCGGAGAGTTTTCGATCAGATTTGTTGTTAGAATAGGCCGCAACTTAAGCAGCGGCTTGAAGCGGCAGTAGTATGGATGGATGCCACAACCTCTGACGAACTGGACTGTTGAAATGACAAATTTAACCATTCCCTGGGTAACTCGATGGCCCACACTATACGGACCCCTTGTGTAGTTGTTTCCTTGTCGTAGATGAATTGGCGGGTGTTGCTGCCCCAATAACCCAATAGCATCATTGACTGCGGCTCCTTTGTGTCCTATTTAGAAAATAAATTCTAAAATTGGTGCCCGAAGTACGGCCGTGTGAGAAATTTTGTTCGCGAGCTTAGGCTTACTTTCTTTTACATAGCATTTTTTCGCTGCATTTTCAAATCTTGTGGATGCTTGATTGCATGTTCATTAGTAAGCTTTGTCCAGATATCGTACCGGTACCAGATTTCGTATCAAGCTAAATTACACGAGGGAATAGTTTCGTTTGTTTTCCGTTATTGACTAACCATACACATAAATTTCTTTGCTACTGCACGTACATCTGGTCCTATATTTTCATTGTATTTGATGGATATGTTGACTTTTTGTGTTTTCTCGTATAAAATTTGAACCAAGCTGTGTGTAACCAGAAAGAAACGCGTTCAAATATTTCACCCTCTGCGTATCTTCTCGATTCAATATTCAAATTTACTTTGTGTGAAAATCAGTTTGATGTCACATTCTGAGTACCTTTTTATTTTATATTTACGATTTTGTTATGATTTCAGAAACATTTGCTCCTCATTTGCGTGGCCATTCAGTTTATATTGAAAAAGAAAACGCTAAGAAAGGAATGTATTTTAGCGCCCACAGAAGTGAAGAATTGTTCAGATTTCGTCTGACCGGAGGTTGATGTTCAGAACTGAGGTGATTTGTATTGAAGTGAAGGTTCTGAACGCCACAAGAACTACATTCATGCTTCTAAAATTGTTCAGTTTCAAATGAACAAACGGTACTTTATCCAAAAGTTTTTTTTATTGTATTATTTCTGGACAAAGTTTCTTAATGTGTTCTGGAGATCAAAATATTGCAGAAGTTATAATTTTAAAATTTTGTCAATCTTAAGAAGTGATGACATTTTATTGCTCTTATCTAATGTAGTGAATGCAAATTTCGTCAAGGTTAATCTATGGCGGAGGAACATACAAGATTGGTCCTACCTGAAATTCAACTTAATATAGAGTTTGGTTTTGAGGTATTATATCTGGAGTTATCGTCTTATGAATTTTATGGATCAAATTTTCGACGAGTTTAACTATTTGTAGCAAACATTTATAATTAAATAGTCTGTTCAATCTTAAAATGTATATGAATTCTTGTTGGTTACTCAAGACAATATAACTGGTTGATTTTAAAATAAGTTATAATTTTACTCTCCACCAATCCCTATATATGGTTCCTGTATTACATTGTTGGACTTCGTCAACATGATTTTCTACCGTGCCAATGATTTCCCTTCCGTTTGAGGAGTCTTTCGGGTCTCGCCCGGCCTTTCCCTGCTGGGGCTGCGAGTACTCGCCTTCCATTATCGTGCACCGCAGAGCCGACCGTTTTTCATCGGCCTTTGTCTGAGTCTGTAGAAGCTTGAAGACTGATGTTAGAGACCGTAGAGGACTGGAGGCCGGGCGAAATTCTGTGATGGGATGATGCCCGGTGAGTGGGTTAGACCCAGTGAGTGGGGACCTGTTCTGTGCGTGAGAAACTGCCTGGAGAAGATGAGCCAGTTCTGTGTGTGGGGACCTGCTCGGTGAGTGGGGACCTGCTCGGTGAGTGAAACCTGCTCGGTGAGTGGGGACCTGCTCAGTGAGTGGGATTTGCCCGACTTGCGTGAACCTGCCCGGAGAATGAAGACCCGCCCGGGCATCGAGTAAAGATGAGTCTGGTTCAATGGCCACTTCTTGGCTGCGGGTGCTTGTGTTGCTCCCAGGTATAGGTTCTATTGACAGGCTCTATTGACAGGCACAGGCTCTATTGACAGGCTCTATTGACAGGCAGAGGCTCTATTGACAGGCTATATTGACAGGCTCTGTTGACAGGCTCTATTGACAGGCTCTATTGACAGGCACAGGCTTTATTGACAGGCACAGGCTCTATTGACAGGCACAGGCTCTATTGACAGGCTTTATTGGCAGGCTCTATTGACAGGCTCTAATGACAGGCTCTATTGAAGGCTCTATTGACAGGCTCTATTGACAGGCACAGGCTCTATTGACAGGCACAGGCTCTATTGACAGGCACAGGCTCTATTGACAGGCTTTATTGACAGGCTCTATTCACAGGCTCTATTGACAGGCTCTATTGACAGGCTCTATTGACAGGCAGAGGCTCTATTGTCAGGCACAGGCTGTATTGACAGGCTCTATTGACAGGCTCTATTGACTGGCAATTTTGACAGGCTCTATTGACAGGCTCTATTGACAGGCTCTATTGACAGGCTCTATTGATTGGCTCTATTAAAAGGCTCTATTGACAGACTCTATTGACAGGCACAGGCTCTATTGACAAACACAGACTCTATTGACAGGCACAGGCTCTATTGACAGCTTCTATTGACAGGCAGAAGCTCTATTGACAGGCTCTATTGACTGGCTCTTTTGACAGCCTCTATTGACAAGCTCTATTGACAGGCTCGATTGACAGGCTCTATTGACAATCTCTATTGATAGGATATATTGACATGCATAGGCTCTATTGACAGAATATATTGACATGCCAAGGCTCTATTGGCAGGCTCTATTGACAAGATATATTGACATGCATAGGCTCTATTGCCAGGATTTATTGACCGGCTCTATTGACAGGATATATTGACATGAATGGGCTCTTTTGACAGGCTCTATTGACAGGCTCGATTGACAGGCCTAGGCTCTATTGACAGTCTTCGGGGTTTCATTTTCGTTTATCGACAATTATTGACCTCGAATAGGATGCTTGCCTTGAGCTCCTCATGAGTTGTATTATGACTTAATCCCTACAGTTCAAGGATACGTGCTTGTTCTCTATATTCCCATGGGGATTATTATTTCACGGAAACCATCGCCGGATGGGAATCGTCCTTCCCTGAAAACTTCTATTTGTGTTTTTTTTTTCGGCGATTAATTTTGTTAGCATTTGCACTCGTTATTAAGACGGTACCTCGAATGAAGCATTTTTATTTAATTAGTAATTCATGCTCGAATTGCCGCAGTTACGGCTCTCTGCTTTACGTTTTCTGTGAGCTACAGCATTCGCTAATTCTTTGTTTTTGCTTCTCTAACCCCTTCTCGATTTTGTCGCGTTTTTTGTTTTCGGTCCGCATAATGTTAAATGTTTGTTTATTTTCTTTCAAAAATCGTGCCCACGGAAGCCATTTCCGTCAACGGTGAGCTACTCTTTCGGCGGCTGAAGTGGTCGCCTTTCTGGTAACTGTTGTAGTTATCTTCTTTGACATAACCGTTGATTTCTGAGCTCCTCAACGGTACTTTATTTGAGCCTCGCGGTTCCTCACTCAACTCACTTCTGCTTAATGCGATAATCTTTGTGTTTTCATTTTGCAAAATTTATTCCGTACGTCGCTATTATGTTCTTTCTTAAATGCATGACACGTCAACATAATCACTGGTGAAACGCTTCCTGCGTTCCGGGCTTCTTGATGTTTGCTTTTTTGGCGTTCGAGATTTTCTCTGAATTGTCCGTTTTCTTAATGTTCACAAACGTTTTTTCTTGATCCGGCAATTTATTTTCTGTCGACCGTGTCTTCGTTCTTTAGCTCGTTATCTTTAGCTTTTTCACTTTGAGTTAGCGCTTGTTAGCGACTTTGTTTAACGTTTCTCAGTTTAGGTGCTTTTTCTATATTACCGGGTGGAATTGGCGTTCCATCATTCTTCTGTAGAGTCTCTTTCCTCCTGTAGAGGGCGCAGCATCTCTGATAACTTAAATAAGTCACTCCTCGATATTTCTCCCACAGTATTTGTCACAATTTCGTGTGTTATGACAACTCAAAACTAGTTTCGTATACCTCCGAACTAAAGAGCTAGTAAACAATCGTGATCTTCACTTATGTGCCAGCAACGTAAAGCAAGTGGTCTATCTGTTACCACAATGGAGTAGTGGTAAATATGTCAACAATACCGACATAGTTCCTTTTAAGCTATCGACTTTCATGATCAGCAGCAAATCCCTATTTCTCCAAACAAACTTTCGTTTCTGGTGTGTCGCTCCCGTTGTCTCTCCCCGGTAGCCTTTTTGAGCCTGTTCTAAACATTTTATCATTTCACTTCCCATCTACGTTATAACATTATGGCATATTCCCTAATTCAATAGCATTAATGCTAAAAGAATTCCCTAAACGGCTTCCCTAACAGCCCTTTTTATCTCCTTGAAACTGCGGCCTCTCAGCGATACCTTGGTTTGTTGGTTTGTGTTTTCGCGTCCCATGTGCTGGAAAATTGATTATAATCTCAATGTGTTAATATTACGAGTGGTTTTACGTGTGATATTTGAACAACATGAATAGTTTGATGACAAAGAATAGGCCTCGTTTGGCCCGAAAGACAAGTAGAGGAAAACCATTCAGTAAACTAGAGATAAAATAAAGTGTGTAGGGATAAATGTAAATTTAAACAAAGATGAAATGAAGTGAGTAGGGATAAATTAAAATTTAAACCATAAATGAAGAGAAGTGAGTTGGGATAAATTAAAATTTGAACCATAGATGAAATGAAGTGTTTAGGGATAAATAAAAAATTGAATACCTAATGCACCCAATTTGCGGCGGATGAGCATTTATGGACGTTCAATTAAAGGTCCCGCCAGTTCTTCCATAATATTTTTACATTTCAAACACATTCTATTTGTTATCAATGGTTTGGAGAAATGAGTGACAAATACTAGGAAGTATATAGAGCCTAAAACATTGCCATCGTTGATAAAAAACTGTAGAGGCAACCTCGCCAGACCGTCTAGGAGTTAGCCCGTTGATTGTGTCATTTCTATGTAAACTCGTGTGTACTCGTTTCCTCCTTAAGTAAATGTTACAAGTTTCCAGGCTGTGCAATCCGGCAAAAGGGCACAAAGCCGCAAAGTTCTGATGATGGTCCGCAATGACTGTATCGTAACGGGGCAAACTCTTACCTTGGTATTACACGCGACCACATGCAAACTCTCCCATTGGTATTACACGCGATCACATGCAAACTCTCCCATTGGTATTACACGCGACCACATGCAAACTCTCACATCGGTATTACACGCGACCACGTGCAAACTATCCCATTGGTATTACACGCGACCACATGCAAACTCTTCATTGGTATGACACGCGAACACATGCAAACTCTTCCATTGATATCATTCGGGATCACGTGCAAATTTTTTCAATTATATCATGCGCGATCATGAGCAAACTTTCCTTCGATGTTATGCGCGGTCGCATGTAATTTTTTAAATTCATATTTTAAGTAATCTCCTCCAAAGTTTTCCATTATTATATTGCGCGATCTCTGCCATTGTTTTCTATTCATATTTTGCGCGATCACTGCAAAGCTTTCCATTGATAAATTGCACGATCTTTAGCAAACTATTCGATCATATTTAATCGTTTCCTCTGATATTATGCGCGATCACTGAAAAAATGAAAAAAAAACTATATTGACATTGGGTGCGAACTCTGGCAAAGTTCCCCCTTGATATTTTGTGCGATGGCTGGCAAAGCTTTCCATTGGGTATTGGCGGAATCGTATTCAGGCTGCACTGCGATTGGCCTAAGATCTCTGCAGTTATGGACTGATATTTGTTACAAGGAACGATAACAGCTTTCAGTTCGTGCTTTTGTGGCCACGAGCTTGTATAATGTGTTAGAATTGGACTGAGAAGATAATACGCATCAGACATGATCATTTAATAAAGATAGAGCGCATGATACTTTCCTTGGGTATTCAGATCGAACAAATGATACCTGCACGCGTACTTACCAGCTTCCACCTGATGTCATGACGCCACAGAGCATGAACATGCTTCCACCTGATGTCATGATGCCACAGAGCAAGAACATGCTACCACCTGATGTCATGATGCCACAGAGCATGAACATGCTACCACCTGATGTCATGACGCCACAGAGCATGAACATGCTACCACCTGATGTCATGATGCCACAGAGCATGAACATGCTACCACCTGATGTCATGATGCCATAGAGCATGAACATAATATTACTGGGATTTTAGAGTCCTGGAAGTCGCTAAATTATCTCAGACATTCAAGAAAATCTCGTCTAGTTCAATCTAGACTAACGATTAATAATGTTATCACATTAAATTTTGAATGATTGAGCCTTAAACATTTCAGGAAATAGACTCCCGGGGAAATAAAAATAATTAAAATAGGATCAGAAATAACAAATAAAATCGTACCCCAAAGATGCCGTCTCTGCGACATCAAAGGTTGTTAGGGAAGTCGTTTGGGGAATATTTTATGCATTATAGCTGGTGCTTCCTGAGACAACCGATTATAATATGATAGACCGATAAAGACGCACGGCAACAAATGAAAAGTGTTCTTATGAGACACCAGTTTTGAAACAGTGACTTTCGTGTTTTTTTAGCCGGTTGTAGAGTTGGGCATTATGATAGCGTCTTATTTGTATAAGTGTCTCGCTGCGGGAGCGAGGAAAAATGTGAGCGATGCATGTGGGGGTATACAACTTGTTACCATTGAACTTGAGTTTGTCATAGTAAAGGGTTGAGGATGGCTTCCTGGTATTTGCCATCTTCAATCACTCAGGAGACCTGGGCTCGTATTTCTTCCATCACTGAGGAGACCTGGGCTCGTATTTCTTCCATCACTCAGGAGACCTGGGCTCGTATTTCTTCTATCATTCAAGAGACCTGGGCTCGTATTTCTTCCATCACTCAAGAGACCCGGGCTCCTATTTCTTCTATCACTCAAGAGACCTGGGCTCGTATTTCTTCTATCACTCAAGAGACCCGGGCTCCTATTTCTTCTATCACTCAAGAGACCTGGGCTCGTATTTTTTCCATCATTCAAGAGACCGGGGCTCGTATTTCTTCTATCACTCAGGAGACCCGGGCTCCTATTTCTTCTATCACTCAAGAGACCTGGGCTCGTATTTCTTCCATCACTCAAGAGACCTGGGCTCATTTTTCTTCCATCACTCAGAGGACCCGGGCTCGTATTTCTTCCATCACACATGAGACCTGGGCTCGCATTTCTTAAATCACACAGGAGACCTTGGCTCGTATTACTTTCAGCACTCAAGAGACCTGGGCTCGTGTTTCTTCCATCACTCAGGAGACCTGGGATCGTATTTCTTACATCACTCAACAGACATGGGCTCGTATTTCTTCCATCACACAGGAGACCTGGGCTCGTACTTCTTCCGTCACTCAACAGACCTGGGCTCCTATTTCTTCTATCACTCAGGAGACCCGGGCTCGTAGTTTTCGGATTTGGAAAAAAAAAATCCCGATCGATAGTTAATGATTGCGTATCCCTTTCCTCCGTTATACATGTAATAGCGACACGCCTCCCAGCGTGATTACGTCGATGGCCTTTCTTCTCCCACAGTGTTTATGGGTGGTCCCTATACCATTAATGTACCTGTTATAATGTCTCCATCAGTCTAGAGTCCACGACTCTACAACCTTAAGCTTCTCGCGGATGTCGATTGCGAGAAGAGGCCAAAACCCCGCCCACTCGACCACTGAGTTGGTTTACCCACCAAAATGTAAAACCTTTCATTAAATAGTGGCATATATGGCACAGTTTCGCTGGTCTTTGATAAATACATCGTCTCAAATCCCGGATGTACGAAAACTTCTTTTGGTGACGTCATTAAGTCTGTCAAACAAATCCACATTGATATTGCAGTGAATATCAATTGATTGGAAGTGCCAACAGCACCCAACTTGTGCAATAATTATTCATGGAACAGTAACAATTAAATTCTATGTTATTTGACGTATGTTTGGTAAACATCCTAATTTCGATCGCTGTTGATGAGCAGGAAAGGTTATTCCAGCACTTCGTGCGACTGCGTGCAATGATGTTTATCAATGGACAGCAAACGACACGTCGTGACCTCTTCTCCTGAATATTTAAATCAAATGCTCAGGAATATTTGCTAGACGTCAGAAACAAATATTGTGTTGCTGCGCATCCCAGAGCTTTGCAATCTGTTGCACCGAAGATACCTTCCGTACCAATCATAACTGCGCTGTTGACGGTCATCAAAAGTCATGGTTTGGCCACGAATATAAAATGCAGTCTTTACAAAAGGATGCTATGTATCATAGCAACTCTTTGATGGTCTCGTCGTTCGTTTCGAATAACTGGAGCGAGACTGTTAGATTGCAATTGATTACAATCTGAGTCTGTTGGAATGAATTCCGAGTAGAAGTCATTTGAACATGTGTGCGCACGGCCTCCAGCATATCGCTCGCAAATGGTGAGGCCTTTCCATCTCGGAATATGTTTGGATTTTGTTCCGAATGGCTTACTTTTTTCATCGGTAACACCGTGCTTTGTGATATTTGTTAATTTGTGATTGAGCTGTGGTGAAAGCTAATAAATACAATGATTGTGGACGAGGATAATGTGTATGCCGGAAGTTTAATTTTCCTAAATGTACATTTCGATATTTGTAGTTCAATTTTGTAATACACGTCAATAGGGTCGATGAGCGGTATATTGATTTTGTCACGCATATTTTTTTTAGGATGACTCGATCAATATACCGTCGATTGTCCGTCACTATGACTGACGTCCAAAAAATCTCCCCGCAACAAAACCGCTTCGAGGCTCGAGCTCTCAACCACTCGGCCCCGTAGGCTCTAATAAAAGCTAGGTATAAAGTTTTTTTTAATCATTCTTCATTGTCTCAATAATTAAAAGAAACAAGCGCAAGTGAACCGCTTCGAGGCTCGAGCTCTCAACCACTCGGCCACGGAGGCTCCTATAAAAGCTAGGTATAAAGTTTTTTAAATCATTCCTCATTGTCTCAATAATTAAAAGAAACAAGCGTAAGTGATTTGTTAGTTTGATGCCTAATGCATGCATGTCGTCTATATTCAATTATCTCTCTATACGTCATTTCACTTTGTCTTGCCATTATTTTGTACGAGTTACATGTTATGATTAAGATGCCGACAAGTCTAAATAATCGCCTAATTTGTGCTAGTAAGGTACAATGACAATATAAAATAGCTAAGTAAGATTCTACACTCTACCCTAACCGACAATGTTTAAGATAATATACGATGTATCCTACCACATAAAGCCTACTGATAAAGCCTACTCCAATATCCCGCGTGATCTGGTTCATGACTAAGATCGTATACTAACATAACCGTCATACTGAAAATATCTGACATTTAAAACAAACACTGAGTTCATGCATAATGAAGGGACAATACTACGAAGCCCATTTAAATCTGAAACCAATTCCTAGACACAGTGGGCGTTGATTTTGTCCTTAAGTAGGACAAAATCAACGCCCACTGTGTCATAACAACGGATTCTACAATGCTCCATTAGGTCTCTTCTCAGCAAAGTTCCCTGTGATATGGAACAAAATTGAGAGGCAACAGCTCGTCATGGTACAATACCTAGACATATCATGAATCTGTTTATTACGTCTGCTATGAACAGCTCCGGGCAAAGTCACATACTGGGTATAACCAAGAATCCATACACAGTTAAAGTTGTAAAGAATGAGCCTGAGATGCGACTCAAAAACTGTGGCCATAAATCTGGGTTTCTGTACACTGACGACCTGAGCAAATCACTACAACGACCAGCAGCTCGTCGCACAACCTCTCTAGCAAACCTCTAACAGACCAACCGCCAAAGTACTTACAAATTTAATTTGAACATAAATGAACCCCAAATGACTACCAAAGAATGTAAACCGCCCAGGACCAATCCATCCAGTAAATTATTTTCTGAAATGTTAAGCTATACACGTGCTAGGGTTTAATGACGAAATACCGCATAGATATAGTCCGGATTTACACCTCATAAACATATATTCCTATGATTCCCGTAAAACAAATCATTCAACAACAATAAAATAACTATGTAATTCTCTACTCTGCCCTAGTAAGCAAGATTGTACAAAATGTTTTATACGAGAGCATCCATCATCGTAAAACGGTCTACTTGTACAAATGAACATAAACGCAACGAGTTTTAGCCTAGGGGGCTTCCCTAACTCTTCCTAAACATTCAAGTATGTTCCTGCACTAAATATACATAAAACTAACAACAAAACCAAGCTTGTTACAAATTGAGTCTTCTATAGCTATATTTTTTCCACTTCAATTATTGTAACAGTATGTAAAATACAAATAAAACACTTAAAAGATGCACCATCTACCAAAATTACACCGGAAATATGTTTCTTCATTGAATATACATATGTAGTGTTTCCTAACATTCCTATAATTGTATAAAAAATAGACAAAATCTTGTATTGAAGATGAAAACTCTTCAGAGAACATCCAAAACTGAATGAAATATACCAAAACGCTCGAGTTATAATGAAAAAAAGAAGACTGATGTAATAACCGAACAATTATGCCTGAAATAATGTCCTCCACGAAAGATGCAAATCTAAAATAACCTAAAATTCCTATAACTGTATGAAATACCTATTCAAAAGCCCGAAAACAAGACAAATTCAGCATATATCAACCGATCATTACAATTAATATACAACACGATATAATAACTTACGATAAATCCATATCGTTTACTTAAGCTTCAGGTACTCCCGCTATAGGGAATCCGACGGATACTCACTATACAAAAAAAAATTGAGATGTGACTACCCGAACATGCTACAGCCGCTATATAACGGATCATTTGGAACGTACGGAAACATGGTATAACCGATATATCAGGTTCAAAACGAGATAGTGCGTTATGGGTTATACAGATTCTCGTAACAAAGCTGCGGCATCAACCCAAAATACAAACATCAACCCGTCAACTGCCTAACTAATATACCATTCTATCCCTATACATATTATATATAGATGAAAATTATGAGATGGAAAACAAAAAATGTTACTCATATCTTACCATCAGGCTGGTACCAAGCAGGGCCGAACACACGCTAGGTGGTGCCATCAGGCTGACACCACTCCAAATAACAAGGTTTAGGCCTTCTCCAAGCAAAATTTTTTTTTAAATAATGAACAAACCTTAAGTGCGCAAGCATACATACAGCCATCTAATGGAAAAAGAAACATATATAGGCACAATAAATACTATTAAATCATGTAAACTAAATGTTCAAAACACAAAACTTCCCCAAATAAACTCAGAAGATGGGGGACGAAAGCCCCATCCAGCGTCGTGCGAGCTAAATGTCCGTCC